>SJYQ01096387.1:74055-84574 GCA_006410935.1 Redunca redunca
AAAAAAAAAAAATTTTTTTTTTCTTCCAGTTGGCTTTAAAATGAGGGAGTAATTTCAAATACAGCAAGCTATTTTGTTCAGTTTGACTCTAGACTTCCCAACACACATGCATAACCACAGTGATATTTTTTTAAAAGAATGGAATTCAGTACTATTTTCCTTATTAGTAAGTTTATGCAGAAGCCTAAAGAAAACAAATGTTAACCAAAAACAATTACTCACCCAGGTGGGAGGGGAGCTTGAGGTACAGGATTTAATGGTCTAGGGCCTGCACCTCCAGATATAGTAAGAGGAATTATTAATCCAGATGTTGCTCCTTCAGATGTACTTGAATTTGTATTTGTTGGTGGCAGAGAGCCTGTACTGGAGCCATCACTTTCAGAAGTGGTAGATGGTGAGCCATTGACAGATGCTTTAAGATTTGAGGAAAATAGAAAAACAATTTTTAGAAATTTAAAATCAGGATAGAATTTTAAATAAAAAGGTTAGACGATAGATGTTTCTATTTTTGACATCTAACTATAGATGTTTCTGTTTTTACTACATGAAATATTGACTTGCATGATTTTGGCTTTAAAAATCCAAGTATCATTTACCATTGTTAGGTTATTTGCCAATTACTGATTGTCTTTTTAAAAGGATATAATAAGAATAAGCAAACAGATCCTTGACTCTTATGTCAACACAGGTACAAACATGGAGAGAAAGGTGCAATCTTATCTGTACTGCCTATACTTTTTATAGGACACGTGTGATTTCTGACCCCTCCTGCTTTGGGGCACACTTAGAATCTCAGTTTCCTAAACCCAGGCCACAACAGTGAAAGCCCTGAATCCTAACTACTAGGGAACTCACAGCACACACATGATTTTCATTCTTAGTAGAGCATCTGCCTCAACCCTGGCAGAAAAACTTAGGGAACAAGCCATGTCTTAATTAACTATCAAAAGATTATTCTTGGCCAAAAACTTAAATGTAAAAATTCAGCTTGAAAAATCAACCTACCAGTGTCTCTTAACACTTATCTGAGGATCAATTCCCAAATAGAATTTTATAATAAACACTACTGAGATCTATATCCCTAGTGTATGGCTGGAATACATACCTGGTCTACGTGGGGTAGGTGGAGGTGGTCGTGAAGGTCTTGGAGGCCTAGAAGGTTTAAAACCGCCATTTGAGAGTGATGGAGAATTATTCCCATTGATCCTCCTATTTTCACCAGACCCTGCATCCTCAGGGTCATCTGATCCACTTGCGTTCGCTCTGGGTAAAAAGGCAGAGAAAGGAATAAGAGTGCTCTTTAAATTTAACAGAAAACCAACAGGAGGACAACTTTTAGGAGCTTGAGAAAAGCTTCCTAATTTCTGGCCAGCCCTACCAAATACATAAGCAGCTCTTATGGCAGATGTACATACAGCTTCTCAGAGCACATCTAGAAATAGAGTAAGGAGTTATTCAAGGGCACAGAAATAGTTGGGACTATTCAGAACTATAAGGTATGCTGGTTCAGATTTCAAATAATTCTTCAGAGGCCCTGCATAAGCAGAAACAGTCAAATTCTCAAAATTCCAAATGACTTAGAAAAGGCACTATTTTATCACAACCAGATAACTTTATCATCATTTTCTTGGTTTTCATTAGCTCTTTAATTTAGGTCTGAAACAAGGCTACTGTTTCACAGCAGGAGAAGGAAGTACACTTACTTCCGAGAGCTAGGTGCTCTCCTTCTACCCCAGAAAATGGTATACAAAATGTTCCAAGTGATCTAGAACAGAGGTGTCCACAGACTTTTTTTTTTTTTTTTTAAAGGAACTATCATTTCTTTAGAGCAATGTCTTCAGTTGGACAGAAAGAAAAGGGGGAGAACAGGAACAGGAATGTCAGATACAATGTTACCGCTGCTGCTACTGCTAAGTCGTTTCAGTCGTGTCGGACTCTGCGCAACCCATGGTCAGCAGCCCACCAGCCTTCCCCGTCCCTGGGATTCTCCAGACAAGAACACTGGAGTGGGTTGCCATTTCCTTCTCCAATGCATGAAAGTGAAAAGTGAAAGGGAAGTCGCTCAGTCATATCTGACTCTTCACGACTCTTCATGGACTGCAGCCTACCAGGCTCCTCTGCCCATGGGATTTTCCTGGCAAGAGTACTGGAGTGGGGTGCCATACAAAGTTACTACTGTTAGTTAAATATAGCCAATTCCTTTTCCCAGGGGAATCACTGATTACAAGGCAGAGCATGAATTAGCTGGTTTGGAGACGATTCAGCTAAAGCTCTATTAACCTACTACCTGGTAAGTGGAAACCACTACACCGCACTAATTCATACCCTGGGCCTTGCGGCAATCCTGAATAAAATTTAAGAGATCCAAGAAACCAAATCAGAGGCAGTACCATGTATTAAATCATCTTCACATTATGGTCCCCAGAAATCAAAGTATGATATTTGGACCAGTGTCAAGCACAATTCACAGGAGCCTGTTAGAAACACACAATCTTGGACTTCACTCCTGATGCACTATATCAGAGAGAGCATTTTAACAAGATCTCCAGATGATCTGTGTGAACAGTAGGGCATGACACATACTGCTGTGGGCGTTCCTCAAATAGTCTGCTTATTCTGAATAAACGGAAAAGCTCAGTTAACAGACAGTCAGCACCTGGTCTTAAACTCCTTCTGAGTTATACACCTTTGTGAGACTCTGAGTATTGCCTCTCTACATTACTTTAAGATGGGAATAGGTGAATTTAATTCAGATGACCACTGTATCTACTAACATGGGAAAGAATCCCGTAGAAGAAATGAAGTAGCCCTCATAGTCAACAAAAGAGTTCAAAATGCAGTACTTGAGTGCAATCTCTGAAACGACAGAACAATCTTGGTTCGTTTTCAAGACAAACCATTCAATAACACAGTAATCCAAGTCTATGCCCCAACCACTAATGCCAAAGAAGTTGAACGGTTCTATGAAGACCTACAAGACTTTACAGAACTAACACCAAACAAAGACATCCTTTTTATCATAGGGTAGTGAAATGCTCAAGTAGGAACTTAAGAGATACCTGGAGTAACAAGCAAATTTGGCCTTAAAGAGTACAAAATGAAGCAAGGTAAAGGCTAACAGTGTTTTTCCAAGAGAATGCACTAGTCAGAGCAAACAACCTCTTCCAACAACACAAGAGATGACTCTTGTCATCAAGATGGTCAATACCCAAATCAGACTGATCATATTCTTTGCAGCCAAAGATGGAGAAGCTCTATACAGTCAGCAAAACAAGACTGGTACCTGACTGTGGCTCAGATCATGAACTCCTTATTGCAAAATTCAGACTTAAATTGAAGAAAATAGGGAAAACCACTAGACCATTCAAGTATGACCTAAATCAACTCCCTTATGATTATACACTGGAAATGACAAATAGATTCATGGGAGTAAATCTGATAGAGTACCTGAAGAACTAGGGACAGAGGTTTGTGACATTGAACAGGAAGCAGTGATCAAGACCATCTCGCCAAGAAAAAGAAATGCAAAAAGGCAAAATGCTTGTTTGAGGAGGCCTTACAAATAGCTGAGAAAAGAAGAGAAGCTAAAGGCAAAGGAGAAAAGGAAAGATACACCCATCTGAATGCAGAGTTCCAAAGAATAGCAAGGAGAGATAAGAAAGACTTCCTCAGTGATCAGTGCGAAGAAATAGAGGAAAATAATAGAATGGGAAAGACTAGAGAACTTTTCAAGAAAATCAGAGGTACCAAGGGAACATTTCATGCAAAGATGGGCACAATAAAGGACAGAAGTGGTATGGACCTAACAGAAGCACAAGCCAGAAGTACACAAAAAAGTCTTAATGATCAGGAAAACCAAGATGGTGTGATAGCTCACCTAGAGACAGACATCCTGGAATGCGAAGTCAAGTGGGCCTTAGGAGGCATCACTACGAACAAAGCTGGTGGACGTTATGGAATTCCAGCTAAGCTATTTGAAACTAAAAGATGATGCTGTTAAAGTGCTGCACACACTATATCAGCAAATTTGGAAAGCTCAGCAGTGGCCACAGGACTGGAAAAGGTCAGTTTTCCTTCCAATCCCAAAGAAGGGCAACACCAAAGAATGTTCAAACTACTGCACAACTGCATTCATTTCACACGCTATCAAGGTAACGCTCAAAATCCTTCAAGCTAGGTTTCAATGATACATGAACCAAGAACTTCCAGAAATACAAGCTGGATTTAGAAAAGGCAGAGGAACCAGAGATCAAATTGCCAACATCCACTGGATCATGGGAAAAGCAAGGGAATTCCAGAAAAACATCTAATTCTGCTTCACTGACTATGCTAAAGTCTCTGACTGTGTGGATCACAACAAACTGGAAAATTCCTAATGAGATGGGAATACCAGACCACCTTACCTGCCTCCTGAGAAATCTGTATGGAGGTCAAGAAGCATCAATTTGAACTGGACATGGAACAACAGACTGGTTCAAAATTGGGAAAGTAGTACGTCAAGGCTGTATATTGTCACCCTGCTTATTTAACTTATATACAGAGTACATCAAGTGAAATGCTGGGCTGGATGAAGCACAAGATCGAATCAAGATTGCTGGGAGAAGTATCAGTAACCTCAGATATGCAGATGATACCACCCTTATGGCAGAAAGTGAAGAGGATCTAAAGGGCCTCTTGAAGAAGGTGAAAGAGAGTGAAAAAGTTGGCTCAAAACTCAACATTCAAAAAACTAAGATCATGGCATCTGGTCCCATCACTTCATGGCAAAGAGATGGGGACAGCGGAAACAGACAGAGACTTTATTTTCTTGGTCTCCAAAATCACTACAGATGGTGACTGCAGCCATGAAATTAAAAGACGTTTGCTCCCTGGAAGAACATAGGCAGCATATTAAAAAGCAGAGACATTACTTTGGTGACAAAGTTCTGTATAGTCAAAGCTATGGTTTTTCCAGTAGTTATGTATGGATGTGAGAATTTCACCATAAAGAAGGCTGAGCACCAAAGAATAATTGATGCTTTCGAACTGTGGTGCTGGAGAAGACTCTTGAGAGTCCCTTGAACTGAGAGGAGAGCCAATCAGTCAATCCTAAAGGAAATCAACCCTGATATTCACTGGAAGGACTGATGCTGAAGCTGACTTACTGGAAAAAGACTCTGATGCTGGAAAGATTGAGGGCAGGAGAAGGGGATGAAGAGATGGTTGAATGGCATCACCAACTCAATGGACGTGAGCTTGAGCAAACTCTGAAATAGTGAAGGACAGAGAAGCCTGGCATGCTGCAGTCCACGGGGTCACAAAGAGTTGAACACAACTGAGTGACTGAACAACAACAACAATATACTATACAAAGCTGTCAGTGTGAACTTATCACCATTCTATTTGAAAAGCAATTAGCAATGGCACCCTACTCCAGTACTCTTGCCTGGAAAACCCCATGGATGGAGGAGCCTGGTAGGCTGCAGTCCATGGGGTCGTGAAGAGTCGGACACAACTGAGTGACTTCACTTCACTTTTCACTTTCATGCATTGGAGAGGGAAATGGCAACCCACTCCAGTGTTCTTGCCTGGAGAATCCCAGGGACGGGGGAGCCTGATGGGCTGCCGTCTATGGGGTCGCACAGAGTCAAACACGACTGAAGTGACTTAGCAGCAGCAAGTGCTACCATGGCTTTGCTCTCTGCTTCAGTCTTACAAGCCTGTTTATCTCACCATACATATTTACCTGATCTATTAGTATATGTAAGTTTAGATGTTTATGAACAAGATAAAGAACCCTGAGAACCCAGATGCTAATACAATAAGGTCATAATATACAAATCAATGATTAACAGTCAAGAAGGCACTTTGAAAAACAAAATCTTAAACATTAAGCATCAGTCACCTTGGTAATTCATAAAAGTGACAGAAGACAACACTGAGAAATACAAAATATCCAGACATGCTATGGAGGAAAGGAGACCAACAGGACTATGTTGATGATACATGTAGTGCTTGATTTAAACGAAAAAGTAGAAGAACCTAAAGCTGTTTAGTAAACTTCTTAAATGTCTGGCGGGGGGAGGGTTTTGCCTTTTTCACTGGACACATACCCAAGTGATGAAGTCAGCAAACAAAATCAAAGAGTTCACTGCCATGATTCCTGTATAGCAACATTTAAATAGCATGTGACAGTTTACAAAATGTTTTTCAAACCCATCATCTAAGAGACACGCTCTCTGGAAAATGCTAATGCAAAGGAATTCTTGCTTAACACAAATACATGCTCAAAGATCAGTCTGGCAATCTCATAAACCCGGAAGACATTGTTCCTCAGTTTATTTGTGACAATGATTCACTTGGGAAAACACAAAGCATTAAATAAAGAAATAGCATGAAGCCAGGGCTCTAGCAGTGCCTTTGCAAGAAATTTACAGCTGTCTAGAGTGGTTTCATAAAGTATTTTAAGAAAGATTCACAAAAATGAAATAGACTGGCATAACAGAACCTTTCAACACACTACAAAATTGTATCACATTATCTCTAATGTAAAAGTATGGGTTTATTATGCAAAAGAGGACCAAAGAACACTGAAATATTAAAACATCTTTATGAGGGACATTTCATGACTTCAAAAAAAACTTAAGAAAAAATAAAACTAAAAAGAAACACAAAAACATAGGATGTCTTCCAGTCTACAGAGAGAGTTATTAATTTTTAACCTTTTCTATCTTTAATCACAGTGAGAAAATTAGAGCCCAGCTTTCCTGGAAAAAGAAACAGTCCAACAACGACCTCAGGATTCTAAACTTCCCTACCTTTGGGCAAGTGCCAATATATTCACTTTCTATAAGCTAAAGAACTATTAGTGTTTGGGTACCTCTGGCCTGTATCACAGAACTGCAGTCATATAAGCTAAGGCTCTTGAATTTTCCATGAATATTTCCTTTCTTACCTAGAGCTCTGAAATTTGACACATTTTTATATCACTTTGAACTTGAAGTTTTGATGAAAATGAAATTTATTCATTCTCCCTTGTTTCTTTCTGCATTCTATGATATGTGATAAGTGAACTCTTACCTTGTTTCATCCTTGGGTCTGGAGCCATCATCATTCTGTGAAGCACCTTTAACAACATTAAAAGTTAGACAGAAAATGAATTTCAAGAAGTTGTATGCCCCTTTTACCTAAAGATGCTTTGTAAACAAAACCCTTCATTGTATCTTCCTAGTAACAAAGATTGGGTTCGATCCCTGGGTTGGGAAGATAATCCTGGAGGAGAGCATGGCAACCCATTCCAGTATTCTTTCCAGGAAAACCCCACGGACAGAGGCGCCTGGCAGGCTACGGTCCATGACATCGTGAAGCATTGGAGATGGCTGAAGAGACTGAGCATGCATGAGGTAAAGAACATGCTGGAATGGAGTTAAAGCCCAACATGATATTTAAAAGGAAAAGAAGATAAATGTTCACGTGACTGAGAAGTTTTATCAAAATTGTGCAAATGATTATTTTTTGTCTGTGTGCAAATGATTATTTTGTATAAGAGATGGTAATGAGTTAAGGTATATTACTCACGTCCTACTTCTGCCTTGTTCCGAATGTCTTCTTTATTTACTTATTTATTTAGCTAGCTAGTTAGCTGCACCAGGTCTTAGTTGCAGTACACGGGAACTTTGCAGATTTTCGTTGTGGCATACAGGATCTCTAGTTGTGGCATATGAACTCTTAGTTGTGGCTTTGTTGCCCTGTGGTATGTGGGATCTAGTTGCCTGACCAAGGATGGAACCCAGGGCCTCCTCTACTGGGAGTGTGGAGTATCAGCCAATGAACCACCAGAGAAGTCCCCATTTGCTTGATTCTAATTCAAATATATTTTAGTCATCTTTTGTATTCCAACTACCTCCCCCTAAAAGTGCTAATTATCAGCAGGATAATGAGAAGATTTTGAAAATAGAAAAATCAGTAATATCGTTCTTATGCAAAGGCCCTGAAATCAGCTTCGAGAACAGAAAAGGCACAAATGGGTCTCAAAGTGGCCAAAACAAATGCTCCAACAGTCATACTTTCTTCAAGTTTTATTCATGAAATATCCTTAGGATTCAGTAAGGAACTGTGATAGAGAGGGAGAGTACTATAGGTAGGCACAGACTGCAGCAAAAGTAGTACACAGAGAAGTTTAAAAAACTATAAAATGCAAAAAGAACAAGTTTAACAGCCTAGGTCCACTGAGTTTAAAGAACAACAGTCCCAACTTTCAAAGAGTGAAATCATCACTATACTACTGCAATGAAGTAATGGATTACTTCATTAAAAGATGCTAAGTCACCACTATATTATTACTATATCATACTCAGCAAGGTGGGCAAGTGTCTCAAAGTTTTATTTTAAAAAATGGTACAGGTGGATAGATAAAATGTGGTACATCTATGCAATTTAAAACTATGCAGTAATAAAAAGCAACAGACTATTGAAACATGCTACATCACTGATAAACCTGAAATGACATCATCTATGCTAAGTGAAAGAAGCCTGACACAAAGACTACCTATTGTTATGATTCCATTTATATGAATGTGTCAACTCTGAACCAGTATAACCAATTCAGAAATTTCTTTCTACCCTCATTAACCCCAAAGAACCAATCTTGAAGATATAACCAGGACTACCTTGAAGGTTCTGCTATTAAAAGAAGGTCATGAATTAGAAAGGAAGTAGGAAGTCTCCCAAAGTAGAAACAGAAGTATAACAGCACCTGATAACCTGCTTCATAATGCAGTTTCTATGTAAACAGAAAGATCTCTGTCAGACTAATCAAGGAAACCATTAACCTGTGCTTTGTCTCGGAAATCTGTGTTCCAGGTGAAAATACACTTATTAGCAAATAAGGGATGGAAACATGTAAAGGAAATCCACTGAGAGGTGGTTTTATTAAGCATGCTAGCTGTGCAGGGACTAACTCAGGTGCCAAACTTCTTTTAACTACATCTCATATTTATTTCCTTTAACACTAGTAAACCATAAACTATAAAATATACCAACATAAAACAAATTGGTTTTGTCATTATTATAACTCAAAGACAGCTCAGTAAATGTAGCCTACAAAAATGGAAGAGGAATGGCAAACGATGCCAGCTTGTACTGGCTTGTCTGGTATAGTACTAAGGATTTTGAGTCAAATTTAAACTAAATCAGACACTGCTACAGACAGTAAACTATGTCTACCACTGGCACTGGAGAAGGTGTAGCATCAAATGTGCCATATTAACTGCTACTGTTGGCCTACAGAATGGCTACTTTATAAATCAATTCATCACTCTCAGAGACAACAGTGATTTGGCTTATATTTGGCTAGCTTTTCAACTCTTAATTCCTAATAGAAACAATGTACTAAAAGTTTAAAATGAAAAATGTCTCTTTATAAGATGGAAATAAAATAATTTCTTCATGTGAAAAAGAATGGCAATAATTACAACATACTTTACAGTGGCTAGTTTAAGAAGAAAAGACCCTATACATTTCCCTGGTGGTCCAGTGGCTAAGACTCTGTGTTCCCAATGCAGGGGTCCTGGGTTCAATCGCTAGTTAGGGGAACTAGATCCCACATGCCACAACTAAAGATCCTGCATGCCACAATGAAGATCAAAGATCCTGTGTGCTGCAGCTGGTACTCAGCACAGCCAAATAAAAATGAATATATATTTTTTTAAAGTGACTACTTACTTTCTGAACATGCAGTTTCACCATTGGGAACAACTTCAGACTCTAGTTGCAGCCCATCAAGACAAACTGACAAATCTCCTATTGTCTCTGCTGGTTCTTTGTCACCTACAAGCTGTAAAGTCACAACTACTTCCTCAACTGGAAAAGAATAAAATTACAGAAAATGGTCACTTTTTTTTTTAAAGTCATAACTGTTAAAAACATAACTGTCAGAAATTTTATATTTAAATGTACACATATTGTTTTAATACACTTCACCCAAGGTTTTAGGCCTTTTCATGCCAAAAACATTTTAAAAAATAGAACACAATTTCTTAGTGCTTAATATCCACAATGTAAGATACTAAATGGGGCTTCCCAGGTGGCTCAGTGAGTGGTAAAGAATCCTCCTCCCAATGCAGGAGATGTGACTTTGATCCCTGCATCAAGAAGATCCCCTGGAAGAGGAAATGGCAACTCACTCCGGTATTCTTTCCTGGGAAATCCCATGGAGAGAGGAGCCAGGCAGGCTATAGTCCATGGGATCACAACAGAGTTGGACATAGCTTAGTAACTAAACAACAAACAGAAACACTAAATAGCTCAATCATCTCACTTATTATATTCATTCTCTTCTTCAAAATGAGCCATCAGGACAACTAAGACTACTCAGCAAGGTATGTCTGAATTATATGGAATGAAAACCTAATTTAAGAATGAATTTTTGTCTTATAAATCCTAAATGAGAAATAAAATTCTTAGAAGTATGCTTTAGATACTCAAGGGATTAAAAGTCTGTTTTAAAATCATGATATATTAATTAAAATAAACATGTTGC
>SJYQ01096387.1:85010-118102 GCA_006410935.1 Redunca redunca
TAAGTTCATGTTGCTATCAGCTCAAGAGCCTGAAAGTATATTTATAGTAAGCACAGATAGCAGTTGGTAGAAAATAGACGAGCATTCAGCCCATTATTCTGAACGTCTCCAGTCATTATTGGAGCCTGTGGCCTTTTGAAGGTTTTTTTAAAAAAATGTTACTCACACACTGTTTTAATCTAGATCAAATCTCTAATGGGGCACTAATTAAAAATGAAGTCTAAGAAACATTAATGTTGAAATAAGTACAGATGAGAAACATTAGAATGATACTTCTGAAATTAAGTCTCAAGATGATCTTTGGAAAATTCTTAAGTTTCATTTATTTGTTCAAAATCATTATTAAGTACAACAAGATGCACTAGAACTTCAAAAATCCATGTTAAAGATTAATGTAAGTATATCCAATTTGTTTTGTCATTTATTAGAAATATTGTTCACAGAGGCATGTATCATGTAAAGAGAAGAGCTTATCATTTCAGGTGTCTCATCTCACCATTTAAAAATAAAACATTTTTAGTAACAGGTTTGTTTTTCTAAGAGAAAAAAATGAACAATTTAAAATGTTAGGGAATGAAAGCAATTTGTCTACATTTGATAAAATAACAACTGGTTATATTTTGAACTATGCTTTAATATATAACATACTGTATTATTTTAAAAATATAACATGCTATATTATTTTAAAATCTATTTGTTGATAAATCATACATTTTCTTCCATTTTAGTAGAAAAAGTTGAAAAATTAACCTATAATTCCCTTCAACCTATTATGCTTTTCTTACCAACATTTAGGGCTTTGTCAATTAGTGCTGAAATTGAGCTATATCCCACTTCTATGATTTTAAATGATAGATAAACACAGCAACGCACAGACATATGCACAGGAATGTATACTACTGCACTGTCTAACAGCACAACATTAGAAATCAACTGTATCGGGAACTAGTAAAATTAATCACAGTCCATCCATATTAAACAGTATTATATAGTTATATTAGGGATGTTAGACCTGTACGTACTCAGAAAAAAAGGATGTATGTTTAATATAAAAATAGGGTGACAGAACAAAATGTACAATTTTTTTTAAAGAAAAAAAAAGTGGGTAGGTTTTGTGTGGGTACTGTAATTTTAAAAACCAAAATATTTAAATAAAAAAAAACAAAATTAAAATTGTGTTTAAAACTAAAATTTAAAATAAAAATTAAATAAGAAAAAATGACGTGAGTTCCTGATAGCCCTCTATTTCCAACCTAAATTAAGGAAAGAGCTGTTAATATTTCTGGGCCCATAACCCTGGGATCCAGAGAAGGAAATGGCAACCCACTCCAGTACTCTTGCCTGGAAAATCCTATGGGCGGAGGAGCCTGATGGGCTGCAGTCCATGGGGTCGCTAAGAGTCGGACACAATTGAGTGACTTCACTTTCACTTTTCACTTTCATGCACTGGAGAAGGAAACGGCAACCTACTCTAGTGTTCTTGCCTGGAGAATCCCAGGGACGGGGGAGCCTGGTGGGCTACCATCTATGGAAGTCACACAAAGTCGGACACGACTGAAGCGACTTAGCAGCAGCAGCAACCCTGGGATCTCTCAGCTACTATTTAGTGGCAACAGAGATACCATCAACAACTAAACGAGAATGCAATGAAAAGGAGAAACTGGGAAAACAAATAATTAAAGAGAAACGAGACTAAAAGAACAAGGGGGGTAAAATTAAGAGGGAGGAGGAACAAAAAAAGTGAAAAACTTTCTAAAAGCTGCATTTCTGCTGACCTATTAAACAAAATATACCACAGAAAATACTTTCAAACCTACACTGTAAGAGGCTGCTTCCATTTGGGACTGTTCGTATTGTTGCATTTTTCTGTCTTCTTTGACTGTCCATCTACTGTGACTTCCACATAAGGACTTGGCCCAAACCAATTCTTTTTATTTTCTTTAAGCTTTGCTGAAATGACTAAATAAGAGAGAAAATATTTCAGTATTTGAGATGTTAGTCCATCCTTCAAATCAATTTAATTTCACAAAGATTAAACAGAGCATTATTTTTACTCAAGAGAAACAAAGCAGTTTGTTCTAAAATATTCACAAATTTTATTCACGTATCACCTGTGTATTTCTTACCATTTTATTAAAAAACATACGACTTCCTCACACCATCCATGCAAATTCCCATCAGAAGTATCACCAGTCCCAGAGATTTTGAGGTCAATTAAAAAGTACATGGACAAAAAAAAAAAAAAAGTACATGGACAAACTTGGCAAACAAATATGTGAATGCCTACCATCTATCAGATATTATTGTTCTAAACCCTGGACAGAACAGTTTATAGAGATAAGCCCTTGTGATAAAAAACAGCCTAAGGTGGCAGAATATGAGTTGGTAGTAAAGAAGTTTGCTAAGGATACGGTACTTTCAAGCAACCGTCTAAATGACAGGAGCTATCCAAGTCAAGGTCAAAGGTAGGAAGAAGGGATCGTTAAGAAAGAGGTACAAAAGCTTTGATCTAAGAAAAGTAGAGCAAACAGAGAAAAATGGTAAATAAGGTGAGATCACATTTGGCTTTGCAAGCCAAGATAAGGAATTTGGATTTTATTCTAAGCATGCTAGAAAGCCACTGAAGGAAGAGTTACAAACTAAGATTATGTCTAGCATCTCATATATCTCTCATTACCTTAGCAAAAGCTTCTTACATCCTGAGCCTGAGTTAGTCACCACTGCCATAAAACATAAAACAGCCTTGTCCCAGCCTTGTGTGGAAGGAAGGCACCAAGAGTAGATTTGAATCTAGAACACCCCACAGCTCCCACAGAAGACAACTCACTGGTCCCCTATAAATGAGATGACCACAGCCAAGGAACTATTTTACTACCTGGATATCAACTCTAACAGCAAAGTTCAGAGATGCCAGTGCCTATCAAGACTAACAGGCCCTTGCAAGTTGCTAGGAAAGTTTATGTAGGAGGCACGCAAGAAGTGCGATATACAGTCCAACACATAGGCAATCTGGGCACTCTAGCAAGCACAGTCCCAAGTGGTGGCCCTGAATCCTCCAACTTCACTTTGATCTAATATTTTACTTCTGTCCTTTTACACTTAAGAGACTGCTACAGCCATCTAAGAGACAGTAGGTTAGACTAGGGTGGTGAACATGGATATGGGTAGCAATCAATATTTTCTAATGAGAATCAACAGGATTAGATTACATTAGTGAGCTATGGAAAAGCAGCAAGGATATCTCCTGTGTTTCTGGCATGAGTAACTGGATAGAAGGTGTATCATTGAATAAGATGGAAAAGATCTAGGAAAGAACAAGTTTGAGGAGGGTGGCATGGGCAGGAAATCAAGTGTATTATAAATTTGAGATGCTCGTGAGACATCAAAGTGGAAACACTGAGCAAAATGTCTTTTTCAGAACAGAAAATGCTCAAGTGGGGATCAGACCTATCTCTGACTAAATGTACTATAAAGCCCTACTACTTAATACAAAACCTAACTTAATCACAGGATTGCCCCAGAAAAATCCCTAATTTTAATACATTTGTGGTCCGAGAAAAAGTGAAACAGCCCATACAATCATGCATAAGTTCATTTTGTTTCAGGGGCTCTTGTGATCCTATAAAACTGATTAAGCCTAGAACAAAGAGCAATGCAGCTATCCTTAGTGGCTTTTTAGGATTCAAACTTCTGAAAGCTATTTACCACATAATCCCACTCAACCCCACTAGACCCATTTTAGGAAACTTTAAATGGGAAAATAAAAAGAATAAGGGAGACTAACACCAACTGTTAAGTGTTTTACTGTGTCTGGCACCTAAATATTATCATTCTGACTCTCACGACAATTCTGCAAGACAGGTATTATAATCTTAATTTTTACACATAAAAAAAGAACAAGATCAATAGAATTTAAAAGTTTATCCAACAGTCACAAGACAGGAGAAATTATGTTAAAGTGTTCAAATCTCAAAGTTTAGATTGCTCAAAACTTTCATTACAGTCCTAACATTGTAAAATAAAATAGATCAATGTACTACTTCCTAAAATTTAAATTCCCAAGGTAAATTAAAAGACTATGAATTACAAACTAGAAGAAAATGAATCAGAAAAATGTCAGTATCATCTGTCACCTGGGCTACACCTAAAGGCCTCTAACCACTGTCTATTTTTACTCTCACTTCTCCAGTCCAATTCCTCATAGCTACTATAACTGTTCCTAGAACAGATGTGACCATGTCAATACTTTTCAATTCCCTAATGCCTGAAAAATGAAGTTTAAATTCTTCTGGGGCATTTTACATTGCTTACTATGTACTTTTACAGCCTCATCCTATAGAAAATCCCACACAGGCCCCTGGTTTTCTAACCACTCTTATCCGTTTGCTGTCCCTCACAAGGACCATGTACTTTGACAGCTTATATGTGCTACTTTCCTCCACTCATAATGATCCTTTTTCCTTTTCATCCAACACAATTCTACTTCCTGAGCTGTCTTTAATCTCTTCTCTTTGAAGGGTTCTTTAAATCTAACAAGTCAAAATTATTCTATGCTTGCACAGCATTTTCTTATTACATATGGCTCCTGTCGCTTTTCATTCAGTCTTAGTTCTTAGTAGGTTTACTAGTTTTCACTTATTTAACTCAACCTGCAATCAATCCCCTTCTGGAGAAGGAAATGGCAACCCACTCCAGTGTTCTTGCCTGGAGAATCCCAGGGACAGGGGAGCCTGGTGGGCTGCCGTCTATGGGGTCGCACAGAGTCGGACACAAGTGAAGCGACTTAGCAGCAGCAGCAATCCCCTTCATGGCAAGGTATAGCAAGTGTGTATATTTAAACTTCCTCTCCAATATGAAATAAGTTTTGACAATTTAAAGAAAGTAAAAATAAATAAATAAATGTAAAGAAAGTAAAAGTGAATCCTTGGCTTATTCAACTTATTTTGGGAATCAGAAGGCTGTAAAGGTAAAACAAATAAGGGTGCTGAGATCAAGTTATGATTAGCAATATGATGAACTGATAGGAGATAAAACCAGTTATGCAAGGATTACCCTCTGTGGTCAGAAGTCATGAGAGGCCACAAGAGGCCTCTGTAGCAGAACTATGGCTTGTCTGGGCAGAACTGGATATAAACTCTTGACTTTAAATTTAAAGTATGAAGGACCCTCCTGGTCTCTAAGCATTGAGAGCTAAATATATGGTATTCTAGTAAATCTGGAAAAATACAGTAATGTTTAATTTCAATTTTTAAGAACTGAAATAAGATGGTTTCTCTTCCTCAAATGATGAGCTCTGAGTAAGGGCTGAGACTAAGAAATTTCTAGGAAATACCAAAGTACTTATTCTGCCCATGTAAGTATAATATTAGCATACAGCAAGCATCAAAACATAGATAAGCTCAGTATAATACTGAAGTTAGGTGTAGAACATAATTAAACAGGAAATGGCTAAAGACAGGGAAGGATGTAAGAAAACAGACTTATGTCCAAGGTAAAGGAACAGGCCACAGAATTAGAGATAAAGAATAAAGAATGATCCAGGAAATCAACTTATTCTGGGAATCAGAAGGCTATAAGAACAAGGTTAAAACAAACAAGGGTGCTGAGATCAAGTTATGATTAGCAATATGATGAACTCTCAAAAACATTTAAGAGTAAGTAGGTATTTCTGATTTCCTGCTATAATTTTTGTAACTATCTGATAAATTACAAAAGGATCTGCCCAACACAAAGATCAATACAGGTACATTCAATACCCAACAAAAGTGTTAAGAAATCACTTCAATGCCAACAGAAGTTCCCAAGGGGATGCCTCATATAGTACCTTGATCAATGAAAGTGTAGCACAAAAGACCACCTTTCTACTCCAGTTCAAATTGGAATAGCAAAATGGCTATTCATGTTATTTCTATAAATTAAAGAGTCAAATCATAGAAAGTGTGACTAATGAACTGGCATGATTTTAAAGTTTAAGGTGTAAATGTGTAAATATAAGACATCAGGAAATAATTACAATTAAGTTTAGTGAACATTCATCACCTCATATAGATACAAAATTAAAGAAATAGAAAATGAATTTTTTTCCTTGTGAGAACTCAATCACTTGTGATGAGGTATACTTTATTTTACGTAAATTCTGAAAAAGAAAAGCAAGGCTGCCTTTCCCTTGATGTTCCTATAAAGACTTATGTGAAATTAAAACACATCAAGTTTTCTAAATAATCTATTTATCAACATAGTATCAATTTATGAATTAATTTTTTAAAACTCTTGCTACAACTTATACAAGTTTTTATTAAAACTTATTTTAAGGTGTCATTTCTCTAATAAATTTTCTACTTGCCCTCATCTGTTAAGGAAAAGCAATTAGCAAATGTATATACTGTAAACAAATTATGTATGTACGCATGTAATGTATGCATGACAGAAAGAGTTAAATAAATTTGAGCAGAACCACAGAGTAACATTTTAACTTTTGACACTAAATTTCCCTATCAGTCTTTTACAGCAACTTTCTAAAACACCAATCCAGTTTACTGCTCTTTGTTAAAAACTCTGGTTACTTCCCAGCTCCCTTAGCAATGACTTTTTTTTTTGGCAGCCTTGACTCATGTGAAGGAGATGACCCATTCCCATGAATTCTCACAGCCTTCTGCAGCAGTGGCTTTTAGGGATGTCAAGGGAAGCCTTGGCATTTCCCTCCTTCAGGCCATTTGCTCTGTCATGTTCATTCCTGAAAGATCCTTTTATACCTTTCTACTTTTTAAATAGTAGCAATGCTTCAAGCACCACTTTCTTTCACAGCAACTCTAGTCAAATATTACCCCTTTTTCCTGACCAAAGTCATTATTGCTTGCCGTTACCATATACCAGGGCATATATTTTATACTTGCATATTTATGCCTTTCTTGAATTTTGGCAGCTTACCAAAATAAAATAAAAAACAAAAAGTTCAAATACTGTAGCTAATCCATTAACACAGAATAAAAAATACAATGTCAATTAAAGTGACTTGCAGGAAAAAAACTCTTGTTCTGAGGTTTCTAGCACCAAAAGCAAAGTAAACAGTGAATTACAAAGGACACTTGACTGTAGTCAACTCTACTGTTTATTGTCCGATGCTCTCCATATCTGCCATATCTAATGATGTCTTTTCTAAATATATAACTTTTATCCATAATTCACGGTGCCTGTTTTTGTTAAAAATGCTTTTGCCCTATACTTGTACATTCTCAGAATTTTTAGACTCAAAATTAAAAGCTTATAAATGGCTAAGAATTATGTCTTCTTGAGGTGCATTTAGGTATTAAGTGTTTTTCTTCCCATGACAGTCACAATAGCAAAGATAGTTAGCTTATGCAAAGAAAAGTTGAAAGGAATATAACTTAAATCTGTTTGCTCAGATGGTAAAGAATCTGCCTGCAATGCAGGAGACCCAGCCAGGTTCCATCCCTGGGTCAGGAAGATCCCCTGGAGAAGGGAATGACTACCCACTCCAGTATTCTTGCCTGGAGAATTCCATGGACAGAGGAGCCTGGTGGGCTATAGTCCATGGGATTGAAAAGAGTAGGAGACGACTGAGAGACTAACACTTTCTCCTTTTCTTTCCTCACATTACTATTTTAAGTTGCTGACTTTTTAAAAATAAAAAAGCATGTATATTGCTTACATAACTTGAAAAGCTGACACTATAAAATTCTCTAAATCAAAAATTTTAACTTAAGCTGTCCCCTAAAAAAAAGTCTTAAGAAGCCTGGCCCAATGTAAAACAGCTACTCAGACTAGACTGAAGATGGGGAGAAAGTGAAAGTGTTACTTGCTGGGTCGTGTCTGATTCTTTGCGATCCCATGGACTGCAGCCCTCCAGACTCTTCTGTCCATGAAATTCTCCAGGCAAGAATACTAGAGTGGGTAGCGATTCCCTTCTCCAAAGGATTTTCCTGACCCAGGGATTGAACCCGGGTCCCCTGCACTGCAGGCAGATTCTTTACCATCTGAGCCAGCAGGGATGGGGAAGGGAGAAACAACTAGAATCTGGCTTTGGCAAAGAAATATTAGAATCTTTCATTGAAAATCAGACATCACTAAAAAAAGAGACGGGAGTCAGTGAAAGAATTCCCAAGAATAAATTCTAGCATGCTTTCAACTTAAGAAGGTGTTACTTTTATATAACTCAAATATTTTCAGGTTTCGAGAAAGATAATAATAATACAGTTTATAACTTTATATTCATAATCTAGAGGTGGCTGTAACCCAGGTACAGTATTAACAGAAACTAACATAATCAATAAATGCCATTAAATTAAAAGGCAAGAGACTAAGTTTCCATTGTGTAATAGACACATGCTTGTCTAAAGAAAAATCCAGTGCCTCACTTTGGCTAGTACAAATGGTTTCTATAAAAAGACGCTACAAAGAGATCATATGGAGCCGGACTGTGAAAGGTCTTAGGCCAGTTTTAAAGAAATTCACTAACATAGCCAAGGAGAAGCACTGAAGGCTTCTGAGCAGGTACAAATCAGCTGGCATTTTAAGAAACATTAATCTGAAAGTGATCCACTTGGTTAGTATGGTTAGAGAAAAAACACAGGTATTAGGAAAGTAATAAGAGCAACCAAAAAATTTAAATAGGCATTTCTCAAAAAAGATATACAAATGGCTAATAATAAGCACATGAAAAAAATGCTTATCATTAACCATCAGAGAAATGAACTCAAACTCTTGAGATACTATGTCACATCCATTACAATGTCTCTAACCAAAGATAAGCATTGCAAGGGTGCTTACAAAACTGTAACCCTCATACATGACTGCTGGGAATATAAACTGGTCTGGATGCTTTGAAAATTAATTTGGAATTCCTCACAATGCTAAATGTGGATATTACATGACCCAGTCACTCTACTCCCAGAAACACACTCAAGAAAACGGAAAACATACAACTTCACAAACAGTTATACACAAATGTTCATAGCATTATTCATAACAGCCAAAAAGTGGAACCAACCCAAACACCCATCAATTGATAAATGGATAAAGTATTTCCACATATGGAATAGTATTTGGCAATAAAAAGAAATTAAATACTAATGCATGCTACAACAGGGATGAATCTTGAAAACAATATAAGTGAAAAAAGTCAAGAGACAAAGCCCACACATTTTATGATTCTATTTGTATGAGACCAAAGTAGGCAAAGCTATAGAGAGAGAAATAATTAAGCTAGGGCTGAAGGTGGCTGGGGAATATGGGACAGGGGTTTCTTTCTGGAATGGTGAAAATGTTCTAAAATTGACTGGTGATGGTTGCACAACTCTGAGAATGTATTAACAATCACTGACCCCTAAATGAGTAGACTGTATAGTATGTGAATTAGCTCTCAACAAAGCTAAAAAATCCAAATCAAAACAAAAAACAATAGCAACTGCCCAAGCATGTTTAACAAACCCAAATCGTATACCATACCCAATAACAACCTGAAATTAAAATGTTATTTTTACATATCTACACATTATGTTCATTTATTCATTCAGCAAATACTAATTCAACACCTGATATGTAACAGCCACTAAAGGTTTTCTTCTCAGAAGATTTTTTATTGATGGTAAAAGTGAAGTTAAAGTCGCTCAGTCGTATCCGACTCTTTGCGACCCCATGGACTATATAGTCCACGAAAATTCTCCAGGATACTGGAGTGGGTGGCGGGGTGGGGGTGTGGGGGGCACAAAGAGAATGAGGGAAGTAGTGCAGTAGATCTTTTTAAGACTTACCAGTGATCTGAAGTTGTGACTTCATGGTCAAACTACCCATTGAACCAAGCTGTGATCCACTGTCAGACATATCACCAACAGGAAGGCAAACCTGAACAGGGCAAAGGAAACACTGTAAACATCAGAAATCCCCACTTGAAAAATATGTAAATGCTAACCAGGCCATTTCCACGTCCCACTGAAGAGCACAGAATAACCAGTGGCCTTCACACTGCTAAAATTCTAGTATCCATCCTGCACTAAACTACCAGCAAAGTCTGCAATGGCTGAATCTCTTTCTTCCGTGGTTTACTTTCTTCTTTTAGTTCCCAAGACACATTCTTGAGGTTTATGTCCTACCTTACTGATTATTCCTTCTTAGTCTTCTTTGATGATTCCTTCTGGTCTCTCTACCCTCTTAATACTGGAAGGTCCTAGGGCTCAGTTATTGGTTCCCTCTTCTCTCATATCTTCATATTCATTTCCTCAAGGATATCACCCAGTGTTATGGCTTCAAATATCATCTATATAGCAATAAGTCCCAACTTTACATTTCTACCCCAGATTTCACTCCTGAGTTATAAACAGCAACTTCACTTGGGTATCTAAAAGACATTCGAAACTAAAACATCAAAAATGGAACCCCGATGTCCTCCGTAAACTATCTCAGTCGAAGGCAATTTCATCCTTTCAGATGCTCAAGCTAAAAACTATGGAGTTATTCTTGACTCCTTTGTTCATATGTCCCTTCCCATCTGCTGACAAATTCTAAGGTCTCTATTTGCAAAATACACCTAGAATCCAGCCATTTCTCATCACCTCTATCATCAATCTGTTCATAGCCACCTGACAGCTATCTTCTTCCTAAATTATGCCCCTCTCCTAGATTAACCTGAAGTGACCCCATGGACTGTACAGTCCATGGAATTCTCCAGGCCAGAATACTGGAGTGGGTAGCCTTTCCCTTCTCCAGATGATCTTCCCAACCCAGGGATCAAACCCAGGTCTCCCGCATTGCAGGCAGATTCTTTACCAGCTGAGCCACAAGGGAGGCCCAGATTAACCTAAAAGGTCTCCCTTTTTCCATCCTTGTCCAGTCTCAGTACCTATTCTTAACACAATCTGGGTGATTTTAAGATGTTAAAAAGTTCTTCAAATTTTCCCATTTTACTCGAGTGAAAGACCCTATATGATACATGCTTCCACTCCTCCCAACCTCCTGATCTTATTTCCCCTCTACTTTCTACCCCTACTCAGGCACCTATCTATTATTTTTCAAACATGCCAGCAAATTCTTGCCTTAAGACCTTTGTTCTACTTGTTTTCTTTACAATATTAACAGTCTGTTCCACCTATCCTGATCATTTTTTTCTTCTACAGACAATGTGATCTTCTGACATACTAAGTAATTGACTTGGTTATCATGTTTATTGGTTTTGACTCTCTGGGCTAGAATATAAACTCCATGTGAGCAGGAATCTTTTTTTTTTGTTGTTCACTGACAAAACCCAGAATCCCAAAACAGTGCCTGACACATTGCAAACACTTAAACATCTGATCTGTGAAAGGAACAAAGATGGCTCCTGAATTATACTAAAATAAACAACCCTAACATATCTTCTTCAGTCCATAGTCTCAGAAGAGTTAATCCTCATGTGGTAAGGGCATGATCTACATAACAGAGATTTTATA
Organism: Redunca redunca; assembly: GCA_006410935.1. Lineage (NCBI taxonomy): Eukaryota > Metazoa > Chordata > Mammalia > Artiodactyla > Bovidae > Redunca > Redunca redunca. Next base: position 96,452 of record SJYQ01096387.1, read on the forward strand.
ACAAAATCAGGACACTTGGGCTTGATTCCTGGCTACAACACTTATTGTATGATACTATTTGAGTTATGTAACCTCTCTAAAAAGCAAGAGAGTTCCAGAAAAACATCTATTTCTGCTTTATTGACTATGCCAAAGCCTTTGACTGTGTGGATCACAATAAACTGTGGAAAATTCTGAAAGAGATGGGAATACCAGAGCACCTGACCTGCCTCTTGAGAAACCTATATGCAGGTCAGGAAGCAACAGTCAGAACTGGACATGGAACAACAGACTAGTTCCAAATAGGAAAAGGAGTACATCAAGGCTGTATATTGTCACCCTGCTTATTTAACTTATATGCAGAGTACATCATGAGAAACGCTGGGCTGGAAGAAGCACAACCTGGAATCAAGATTGCCGGGAGAAATATCAATAACCTCAGATATGCAGATGACACCACCCTTATGGCAGAAAGTGAAGAGGAACTCAAAAGCCTCTTGATAAAAGTCAAAGAGGAGAGTGAAAGAGTTGGCTTAAAGCTCAACATTCAGAAAATGAAGATCATGGCATCTCGTCACATCACTTCATGGGAAATAGATGGGGAAACAGTGGAAACAGTGTCAGACTTTATTTTTCTGGGCTCCAAAATCACTGCAGATGGTGATTGCAGCCATGAAATTAAAAAACGCTTACTCCTTGGAAGGAAAGTTATGACCAACCTAGACAGCATATTCAAAAGCAGAGATATTACTTTGCCAACAAAGGTCCGTCTAGTCACAGCTATGGTTTTTCCAATGGTCATGTATGGATGTGAGAGTTGGACTGTGAAGAAAGCTGAGCGCTGAAGAATAGATGCTTTTGAACTGTGGTGTTGGAGAAGACTCTTGAGAGTCCCTTGGACTGCAAGGAGAGCCAACCAGTCCATTCTGAAGGAGATCAGCCCTGGGATTTCTTTGGAAGAAATGATGCTGAAGCTGAAACTCCAGTGCTTTGGCCACCTCATGCGAAGAGCTGACTCACTGGAAAAGACTCTGATGCTGGGAGGGACTGGAGGCAGGAGGAGAAGGGGACGACAGAGGATGAGATGGGTGGATGGCATCACTGACTCGATGGACGTGAGTCTGAGTGAACTCCAGGAGTTGGTGATGGACAGGGAGGCCTGACGTGCTGTGCTTCATGGGGTTGCAAAGAGTCGGACACGACTGAGCGACTGAACTGACTGAACCTCTCTAGGTCTCAGTTTCCTGTCAGAGAAATGGGGATAACACCATCTCTACCTCACAAGGTTGTTGAAAGACTGAATGATTATGTATGTGGGGGGAAAATGCTATGAATGTTTATTATTTATACTGTCAGAATTTAACTAAATATGTTTTTAAAATAAAATGTTCTTAGGCTTTTGGGGACTTGATAAAATATCAGGAATATTTTGAGTGGGTCAAAGATTAAAGTAAAATTTACTTAAGCACTCACTATCTGCCAGGTCCTATGTAGGAAATACATAAATACAATAAGGCAAACAAAGTAACCTGAAACTGTAAACATGTCTACAGTATTCATACAAAATTAGGCTTCCATTCCCTGGTGGTCCAGGGGTTAGGACCACTTGCAATGAAGGGGCATGAGTTCAATCCCTGGTCAGGGAACCAGAATCCCATATGCTGAGGAGACAAGGAGGGAGGGACGGACAGATGTAGGGAGGAAGGAAAAAGAATATGTTCAAAGCTAAAATTCTGGCGGCCTTAACTCAAATGACTAGCTCATTCCCTTGGCTTGGTCTGTATATTTTTTTCCTTCACTTTCTATGTCTACTTAAATTGCACCATTTTGGATGTTTTATACAATTTACTAAAAGGGCCATTTTATTTTAAATACAGAAGGCATACATCATAAATAAAGCCATTAGTAGTCACCCAGAATATAAAGGCACTGAGGTGTACCATAAAAGTCAACAGAGCATTGCAAAGGATATTCTTCTGATTCAAACTGCTTGTTACAGAAAGAGTCCTCAAAGACATCATTACCACATAGGTATAGTTATTATCGTCTCCTCAATACCGAAAAGACTTTGCCTCAGAATTATGACATCAAGATAAGGAAATTAAGAGGCAGTGAGAAAAGTTCAACATCTGGATGCTGATTTTATGCATGATAAAGTATTATTCTAGTTGCTGATCTACAGCAACAGTTTATTGCTGGAAAAATACCCTTTAAAATAGTATAGATTATTCTAAATTAACATTATAAAGTTGCAAAGAAAATAAATTCAAAATTGTAATAAAATGTATTTTAAAAACACAATTTCATGTAAAGAAGACTAATGAAAGTACAGACTACAAACATTTTTAGAAACAGTGATTCTCTCCAGATAGTTAGAGAATCACTCTGATAGAACTGTGAGATGCTTTGCAAAAACATGCTGATAATTTTAATAATGTATGTTCTAGTTCATGTTAGTTTCATATAATCAAAATTATTTATTTTAAATCTCTAAGAATAAAAAAACACACCACTTGTATAATAGTAAAGACAAATCATAGAAACCTTAGTGTTAATTGGCAACCAGTTAAATAATCACAAATTCATACCACAGAAAACTATGCAACAATTAGAACAACTTACTAGTAACTGAAATGGAAAGATTTCAAGAATATTTAAGTTACAGAATATATATAATGTAATATTTTTGCAAATAAAAACAAAATGCATATCCCTATAGGTAAATATAAATAAAAGCAGAAAAAGTATCCATCCCAAACTGGTAATAGTGGCTACCCTCCTGTGTACTAAAGAAGGAAGTCATGGGGAACTTAAAAAGAAAATATATACCATACTTGTACAATTTGAAAAATACTTCAAGACTAAGTAGATAGATCTACACTTCAAAGCCCATCTTCTCCCCTGAGCGCCAGACTCCTAGGTCTAACCTTTACAATTGTCTGCATTACTAAAATGACTAAGGTGAAACTCTGCCTGGCTCAACAGCCGCACCATTCACCCAGTTGCTCAAGCCAAAGCTATGAGCATTAAATCTTTCCCTCATCTAGTTGTAAAGATTCTATCTGCAAAATATACCCTACTATATACCCTAAAATATACGCTTACTTTTCTTTTAACTACATTAGCCCAAGCCGCAACCAGCCCTTCCCTGTCAACAAACTATTACAAGTCACTAAATAAGGCTCCCTTGCCCCTGCATTTGTTCCTTCTCCCTCTCAGCCATTTCCCATCAAAGTTGGTGTACTCTTCTAAACATTAGAATTAGATCTTGCTCTACTCTGCTTAAATATCCAATAATTGCGTATCTCACCTAAAATAGAATCCAAATTCCTCACTCCACTTCATTCCATACATGACCTACTTTCTTGAGTTCTCCTCCTTTCTTGAGTTCTCCTCTCCTTAACATTCTCCTCCTTAGCCACTGTAAATCTGGATTCTATTTCTCAAACACACTAAAGTCATTCTGGACTCATAGGCTTACACTAACTGTTCCCTCTGCTGAGAATGTTTTCCCCACTTATCTTTAAATAGCTAACATCTTGCATTCAGCCCTCAAGTTAATACTCAGGTCTTCCCTGACTACCCAGTATAATGTAGCCATACTATTACTTTCTACCACATCACTGAAATTTTTCTGACTTTTTAAATTAATTTTATTAATTTTTACAAAGGTAGGCAACCTTGTCTGCCTTGCTAGTCAGTACCTGAAATATTCTACAGTTTTAATTAACTAATGTCCACAATTTATATTAAGGGTCACTCTTTATGAAACTTATATGGTCCTAAGGATGTTGACAAATGCATAACTGCCATGTATTCAATAGTACAGTATCACAGAGAATAATCTCACAACTCTAAAAATCCCGTGCTTCCCCTATTCATTCTTCTTCCCTCAATAAGAACTTCTGGCAACCACTTATCGTTTTACTGTCTCTACACTTTTGCTTCTCCCAGAATGTTAGATAGTAGAATCACATAATTTAAGAACCTCAGCCTGGCTTCTTGGTACTACGACTTGAGTTTCCTCTGTATCTTTTCAGAGCTTGACAGTTTTTATAAAATTTGCTGAATAAACATTTCACATGTGTTTATTCCAAGGATGTTAGATGCTTCCAGCTTCTGGCAGTTATGAATAAAACTGCTATAAATACTATCATGCAGGTTTTTTGTAGATGTAAGTCTTCTACTCAATTGGGTAAAGAGGACTACAATTACAGGATGATAAGGGTAAACCTATGTTTTAGCTCTGTAAGCAACTGCCAAATCATCTTCCAAAGTGGCCGTACCACTTTGCATTCCAATTAGAACTGAAGGAAAATTTCTACTGCTCCACATCCTCACAAGCATTTGATATTGTCAGAATTTAGTATTTCTGGAATTTAGCCAATCTAATAGGTGTACAATGATGTTTCACTAGTGGCTTAGTTTGTAATTCCAATGTGACATGATGTTGAGCATCTTTTTGTATGTTTGATTATTTACCATCTATGTACACTGTTTCATGAGCTATCTGTTCAGATATTTTACTCAATATTTGTTTTCTTACTGTTGCGTTTTAAGAGTTATTTGTGTATTTTAAATATAAGTCCTTTATATGTTTTGCAAACATTTTCTCACAGCCTATGGCTTCTCTTTTCATTTTCTTAACAGTGTAAAGGTGCTGGTCACTAATTCCACAAGTCTCAAGTTGAGTGCAGTGGGTGGGTTCCCCACACCAATAACCAATTCTCCAATGCCAACTGGGTGTCCTACAGTTTAGTAACAGACAGGAAATAAATATGACATAGTTTTATATATTAAAAAAATTTTTCACCAAGAAATCTATTAGAAATAAAATACACTAAAGTTTCAGGATACAAAAAAAAAAATCAATATATAAAAGTCTATTCTATACACTAACAAATCATCAGAAAGCAATTAAGAAAAACAATCCTATGTACAACTGTAACAAACAGAATATCTAGGGATAAATTTAACCAGCTAGGTGAAAGATCATCTTTCACTGAACACTAAAGACATAATTGAAAGAAACTGAACACAACACAAAGAAATGTAAAGGTATTTGGGCTCATGGATTAGAAGAATTTAACATTTTTAAATGTCCATATCACCTAAAGCACCTAAAGCAATCTACAGAGTCAATGCAATCCCTATCAAAATCCCAATGACATTTTTCACAGAAACAGAAGAACAAAAAAATCCTAAAATTTGTATGGAACCACAAAGGGCCCCAAATAGCCAAAGCAATCCTGAGGGGGATGGGGGGAAACAAAGCTGAAGTATCATTCACTCTGATTTCAAATTATATTACAAAGTCACAGTAATCAAAACAGCATGGTACTGTCAAAGTGACGCACAAATCAATGGAACAGAATTGAGAGTTCAGAAATAAACACAGACATATATGGACAATTAATACACAAGAGAAAAGAACACACAATGGCAAATAGATAGTCTCTTCAATAAATGATGTTGGAAAAACTGGTCATGCAAAAGAATGAAACTAGACCACCAGCTTACACCATACAAAAAGTCAACTCAAAATAGATTAAGGACTTGAATGTAATACCTGAAATCATAAAACTCTTAGCTGTCAACATCACTAAATATTAGGAGAAGGAAATGCAAATCAAAATCACAAATGAGATACCACCTCACACTATTAGAGTAAGTATTATCAAAAAGGCAAGAAATAACAAGTGTTAGAGAGGATGTTGAGAAAAGGGAATCCTTGTACAGTTTGTGGGAGAGCAAATTACTGTAGCCAGTATTGAAAACAGTATGGAGAGTTCTCAAAAATTAAGAATATGATCCAGCTATTCCACTTCAAGGTATTTATCCAAAAAATTCAAAAACATCTATTTTGAAAAGATACATGCATACTGATGTTCAATCCAGCACTACATACAAGACGCAAGATATGTAAACAAACCAAGCTGCCATCCATGAATGACTGGATTAAAAAAATGTAGTATATATTTAAAACAAGGGACTATTACTCAGCTTAAAAAAAGAAAAAAATTTTTTTCTTTTTAACAAGAGGAAATTTTGCCATTTCCAACAATATGGACAGACCTGGAGGGTATTATGCTAGTGAAATAAGATAGAAAAAGGCAAATACTGTATGATTTCTTTCATATGTGTATGGGGGGTGGAGGGGTGAGTAGACAAACCAAACAAAAATAAGTACACAAAGAGAACAGAATAGTGGCTAGCAGAAATTAAGTGTGGGAAGGGCAAAATGGATAAAGGAAGTCAAGTGCACGGTGATGAATGAAAACTAAACTCTTGGTAGTTAGCATGTTGCGGTGTATACAGAAGTCAAAATATAATTTTGTACTCTTGAATCTTAAACATCATAAACCGATTTTATATCAATCAGTGAGAACGTTGTCTGTCAAACTACTAATCTAACAGAATAGACTTCAGAGACCATACAAGACAAAGAAAACAGGACTATACCAAATTAGTCTGAAACAATCAATCAAATGACAATCATAGCAGGCAGCAAGAAGAAACCATGAGATGGGAGAAGAATCTGGTATTTCCAGAGCTACCACATTATAACATTCAAAATGTTTCATTTTCATACCAGCAAACTGAATTCAACAGCACATTAAAAGGATTAACACATCATGACCAAGAAGGATTGATTAATCCCTGGGATGCAAGATGGGGTCAACATACAAAAATAAATAAATCAGTGTGACCAACAAGGACCTACTCTATGGCAAAGGAAACTCTACTCAGTATTCTGTGATAACCCATATAAGAATCTAAAAAAGAATGAAAATATATGCCACTGAACCATCTGCTGTATACCGGAAACTAACACAACACTGTAAATCATCTATACACCAATAAAATTAAAATATTTTTTAAAAATAAAGAAAATCAATGTGTTACACCAAATTTCAATAAAGGATAAAAACCACATGAACATCACAACTAATGCTGAAGAGCATTTGACAAAATTCAATACTGTTTCATAAAAAACTGTCAGGTTAGGAACAGAAGGAAATTACCTCAACAAAATACGTTTTACATACGAAAAAGCCCACAGCTAACATCACACTCAACAGTGAAAATCTGAAATTTTTTCTTCTACTAGGACAAGACAGGATGCCCACTCTCATCATTTCTAGTCAACACAGTACTGGAAGTCCTAGCCAAAGCAATTAAGGCATTAAAAAAAAAAAAAGAAAAAATTGGAAGGAAAGAAGGAAAATTATCTGTCCCCAGATGACATGATTTTATATAAAAAAAGGAAAAAACTGTAACAGTTCCAAACAGGAGACTCCCTGGTGGTCCATGCTTCCAATGCAGAGGGCACAGGTTCAATCCCTGGTTGGGGAACTAAGATCCCACATGCTGCATGGTCCAGCCAATAATAACCAAAAAAAAGAGAGAGAGATTAAAAGCGTTGGCAAGGATGTGGAGAAACTGGATCCCTTGAACAGTTGGTGAATCTCTTATATTGAATACAGAGGCAAAAATCAACAACAAAATACAAATTGAATTAAGTAATATTCCATGACCAAGTGGAATTTATACCAAAAATACAAGCTTGGATAAATATCCAGAAATCAATTAATGTAATATATATTACACAGACATATTAGAACAGAGTACAAAAACAGTATCATCATCTCAACACACAAAAGGCATTTGACACAACTCACCCTTTCATGGTAAAAACACTCAAGAAACCAGAAGTAAAAGAGAACTTCCTCGACCTGAAAAAGGGCATCTAATTAAAAAAACAAACAAACTATAGCTTCAGTTCAGTTCAGCCGTGTCCATCTCTTTGCGACCCCACAGACTGCAGCACACCAGGCTTCCCTGTCGATCACCATCTCCCAGAGCTTACTCATACTCATGTCTATCAAGTCGGTGATGCCATCCAACCATCTCATCCTCTGTTGTCCCCTTCTCTTCCCGCTTTCAATCTTTCCCAGCATCAGGGGTTTTTTCCAATGAGTCAGTTCTTCACATCAGGTGGCCAAAGTATTGGAGTTTCAGCTTTAGCATCAGTCCTTCCAATGGATATTCAGGACTGATTTCCTTTAGGATGGACTGGTTTGACCTCCTTGCAGTCCAAGGGACTCTCAAGAGTTGTCTCCAACACCACAGTTCAAAAGCATCAATTCTTCAGCACTCAGCTTTCTTTACAGTCCAACTTTCATATCCATACATGACTACTGGAAAAACCATAGGTTTGACTAGATGGACCTTTGTTGGCAAAGTAATGTCTCTGCTTATATCCTGCTGCTGCTGCTGAGTAGCTTCAGTCGTGTCCAACTCTGTGCAACCCCATAAACGGCAACCCACCAGGCTCCCCTGTCCCTGGGATTCCTATCCTACTTAATGGTGAAAGATTGAATGCTCTCCCCCTAAAATCAAGAACAAGAAAGAATGCCAGCCCTCATCGTTTTCATTCAAAGGTTCTAGCCAGTGTAACTCGGCAAGAAAATCAAACAAAAGGCATATGGACTGCGGAGAAAGAAGTAAAACTACCTTTATTTGAACATGATCTGATCTTGTGTTCAGAAAAATAGAATAACTTAAAAATTATTAAACAAGAGGGAACCACGGCCCAGGTTCAAAAAAAGTTCCAAATACACTATGGGTAGATTGTGAATGACTATATGGTCAGTCACCTAGTTAACAAAGAATAATAATATTAAGTAAGCACTATCACATGCATTTCGGTTATTAGATGGAAGAAAGCTTTCAATCTGCTGTTCTTCAAGGTTTTTCTGTAAAGGGCCAGAAAGTAAACATTTTAGACTTGGGGGCCATATGATGTCTGTAACAATTGTTCAACTGCCATTGTACTGTGACAGTGTGACAGAAGACACATAAAATGAAAGGGGCTATCCCAATAAAACTTTATTTATTAAAAAAAAAAGGCAGCAGGCCAGATTCCTCCCATGGGTCATAGTTTGCTAACACATGCTCTCAAGCATTAAAGTGAAAAACGTGTAACATCCTACATACATCACACTCATGGCATAAAACTGGGAAGTATGCAAGAGGCAAAAAAATTTCTTAAGACATTAGAATAAAACAGTTGGACATGGGTGGAATATCTTATAAACTTTATTTTACATCTTCCTCATTACGCCCATTACTACTCCCTTCATTTGCCTCTTCCTGTACTATCATACTCATTTCAGTATTTCTCCTTGCCTTACCCCAACCTGTCCACATAGTGTTATCAAAGGATTTCTAAGATGAACTTTGTACACAACTCTGATGATCTGCCATGATCCTGCTTTGCCTATTATCTTATTTCATATGCCATTCTCCCATACATACCCTATGCTCCAGTCACACAAAATTATTCATCATTCTCCAAAATGGCATCTGTTTAATACTTCTGTGATTTACTTATCCTGTTCTGTTAAAACTTTGCCTCACTATTTCCCTAAATTTCTGGTCATCTGGTCTTCTCTTAACCTTCAATATTCTGCTCAAGCATCTCATCTGGTAGCCTTCCTTAAACTAGAAAGCAGAAACAATTCTTCTAGTCTACTCTATAGCATGCATTAAAAGATACTATAACATGGTAATTAAGTGCCGGGAGCCAGCACATGAGATCCCACCCATGACAAGGTCATGAGGAGAGACCTGACAGGCAAGGTGGATCAGGACTCGAGGGACTCCCTGGACCTGCTTGAGCATCTACCCCGATACCAAAATCTGTCTGTCTACTGTTTACTATATTATCCCTTTCACCAACTCTTCTGGCATTAACAGGGGGCTATCCCTGACCACCTTTCTCTGGAGAAAATCAACTTAGGGCTCTAGCTGATAAGTCTCCTGGGCATGAAAGGAATATGTCAATTCAAACCCCTCTATTAGCATTCTAACTTGGGTGGCAGGTTTATCCATACTCTTACAACTAACGCACATGATTGTTCACAACTTCCCAACCATGAAAGGCAGGGGAACTTAAACATTCTAAAGTCCTAATAGGCATAGAGCCTTTCGAAGAGTAAAAATTATTAGAATAGTGCTGGTGAAGGATTTCATTGTTGAGCCAATGCTTCCTGTCAAGTTTCCATATCCCTTACCCATTGTGTGCCTTGAAGTATATTAGTTAATATAGTTGATATGTAGGGAAAATAAGTAGTGGCCTTGGTGTTCAAAACATTAGACCTTTGAGTTAATAAATTTTTTCTTTGTTATAACCCACTGCACCTTTGCCCCATAGGAATGTAACTTTATTTAGTACTTTCTGAGAGTGGTGCCAGACTTTAAAAAAACCACTTTTAGAGAAAAATAAGTTTTCTGGTTGACAAACCTTTATCAGAGAAAAGGGTCATAAAATGTTAACAGGCCCCCAGGCCAGAAGATGATGTAAATCACACAAGACTTTTGTATATTAAAAGGTATGCAGAAAGAAAGCCTGGTTTCGATAAGGGTCAGAACTGCTGACCCTGACTGACTCTGCATCTTCCATTCCCCTCTATGTACAACCCAAGGTATAAAAGCTCTTTTTAAAAAATAAAGTTACAGACCTGCTCCACCTAAGCTTGGTCTCCCCATCTCTCTCCCTGTCTCTCTCTCCAACTCCATCCATCCTGAGGGAACCCCTGGATCCTGCTGGGGCTGGACCCTGGCAATTAAGTGTGCAGCCTTTGGAGTCAAATAGATCTAGATCCACATCTCTCCACATCCACATGCATTGTTTACTGTGTAAACTTAAGCAATTTACTGAATTACTTTCTTCATCCATAAAACAGGAATAACTTAATTGTAGTTTTTGCTTTAAAGACTGATGTAATACCTGTAAAGTGCTGCTGTTGTTTAGTCACTAAAGTAAAAGTGAAAGTGAAGTCGCTCAGTTGTGTCCGACTCTTTGCAACCCCATGGACTGTAGCCTACCAGGCTTCTCTGTCCATGGGATTCTCTAGACAAGAATACTGGAGTGGGTTGCCATTTCCTTCTCCAGGGGATCTTTCCGACCCAGGGATCGAACCCGGGTCTCCCGCATCGTAGGCAGACGCTTTAACCTGAGCCACCAGGGAAGCCTAGTCACTAAGTCATGTCCATATAAAATCTGTGCAACGATGTTTATAGTAGCTCTATTCACAGCTGCAAAATATGTGAACTCCCTCCATGTGCGTGCTCAGTCATTTCAGTAGTGTCTGACTTTATGACCCCATGGACCATAGCCTGCCAGGCTCCTCTGTCCATTGGATTTTCCTGGCAAGAACACTGTAGTGGGTTACCATATCCTGCTCCAAGGGATCTTCTGGACCCAGGGATCAAATCCACATCTCCTGCATTGGAGGCAGATGCTTTACCCCTGAACCACCAGGGAAACCAATCTCCTTCCACAGGTAAATCAATAAACTGTAGTACATTTACACATTGGAATACTACTCAGCAATAAATTTTTTAACAAAACGCAACAGGATTTCCCTAGGGGCACAATGAATGAGAGTCCACCTGCCAAGCAGAGGACATGGGTTCAATTCCTGGTACGGGAAGATTCCACATGCTTCAGAGCAACTAATTCTGATAACTGCAACTACTGAGCCCGCATGCTGCAACTATTGAAGCCTGCACACCTAGAGCCTGTGCTCCCCAACAAGAGAAGCCACCACAATGAGAAGCTCACACACAACAAAGAGTAGCTCCATTTACCACAACTAGAGAATGCCCATTCCAGCAACAAATACCAGTGCAGCCAAAAGTAAATAATTTTTAAAAAATACAACAACTCAGAGGAATCTCAAAGGCATCACACTGAGTGAAACCCCTTCTCAAAAAGTTAAATATGTACTATTCTATTTATGTGACAGTCTCCAAAAGACAAAGCAAAGAAGTGGAGAACAAATTTGCTGCTGCCAGAGGTTAAGAACTGAGGGTGAGTTTGACTAAAAACTACAGCACAAGGGAGGTTTTTGGTGTGATGAAATTGTTCTGTATCCCGATTGTGGTATTAGTTGTAAGACTCAATAAATGTGTTAAAATTCATACAACTGTACACCCAAAAATATTCACTGGAAGGACTGATGTTGAAGCTGAAACTTCAATACTTTGGCCACCTGATGTGAAGAACTGACTCATTGGAAAAGACCCTGATGCTGGGAAAGACTGAAGGCAGGAGGAGAAGGGGATGACAGAGGATGAGATGGTTGGATGGCATCATTGACTCAATGGACATGAGTTTGAGTAAACTCCAGGAGTTGGTGATGGACAGGGAGGCCTCGCGTGCTGCAGTCCATGGGATTGCAAGGAGTCGGACACAACTGAGCGACCAAACTGAACACCCCAAAAAAAGGCCAATCACTGTATGATAAATTTTTTAACGTTTAAAACATTGATTAAAAATTTTTAAGGCTACTACTGGGTTGAACAGTGTCTCCCCTCAAATTTATGTCCACGTGGAAACGAGAATTTGACTTTACTTGGTCTTAAAGGATCTTCACAAATATAATCAAATATAAATCACAAATATAATGGGTCAAGCTAAAGATGAAGACACAAAATGGGTGTGTGTGTGTATATATATATACACACACAAGACAAGGAATGTGAGAAATCACAGGCACAGAACAGATTATTCCTGAGAAGTTCCAACTTTAGTTATACCTTATTTTGGCCTTTTAGACTCCTGGAACATAGGCAAAAAATGAAGCTGTGCTGTTTTAAAACTGCCCAGTTTGTGGCAATTTATTACAGCAATCCTAAGAAACTAACATAGCCTATGATTTCTATTTATGTGACATTCTGGAAAAGGCAAAAACATTGGGACAGAAAAATGAGTGCTTCCTAAGGAATGGGGCTGGGGGACCAAAAAATGCTCTTAAGTTTTTACAACAACAACAAAAACAACACCTGACATTAGATTTATGTATCTTGGGGAGATCTCTCCAGGACTCATCTCCCTTTCTAGGATCTCTCTTCTACCTCTGTATCTCATTGCTAGATTAATCTATCTGTTTTAATGTGTCTTTCATTTTACAATCTATTCTTCTTTCACCTCCTCCAAAGATTATTTCTAAAGCCAGTTTCAACTTTGCCTCCATATAGGTGACTATGAATTTCCTATGGAAAACTGACGTTTCACATGATTTTTTAAAATGCTTTCACAATCGAATACACTGTAGAGTAAACCACTAGTAAACCACTGTGATTTGAGTCAATGAAGATAGAAATTTGAATCTAAAATCTAGTACAATATTAAAATAATCCATTATTTATTAGTCTTGTCAGGTACAAAGAAACTTAAAACAGGGCCAATTCTTAACACTTTCTTATCATTTATTTTGAGTAATGTTTACTATCACATTAGAAAAATGTGACTGAATGTCTAATGTAAAAAGAAGGTGCTAAAACATTGCCAGCAATGAAAACTAACCTTAACATCTTCATGAAAGGCAGTGGGGGAAAAAAATGTGGAAAGACACACATTTCACAAGATTATTTCAGTAACATCTTATCCCATAAGTAACAGAGAAACTACATTTCTAGCCTTATTTTAAAATATGTGTCCTATTTATACATAAATCATTAAATAACCAGGGCATTATGAAATTTGCTTGGGTTCCTTTTCAGAAATAACACATCCAACATAATCAGTTATTTTTATAGGCCATGTCTAATTTATCCCACAAAACTTGATAACTTTATATAGGCCTGTAATTTCTTAAAAGAAGCCACCAAAAAGACATTTCAGAAAAGACACAAAACCAGTAAGGAGAAAAACTGCTTGCTGAAGCATTAAGTACAGACAGAGTTCAAAGAACTAAAATGAGACTAAAACTAAAATGAAGCTAAACTCTCAGCCTTACTAAAATACAAAAGCATACATGGTAACTAAATATTGAGTAGTCTCCCATGGATAGGGCCACTCAGCCATGCTCCCAAACCCCTACTCAAGCGAAAGAGCTACATATCAAAAGACCTGTTTTGAAAAATCTGTCCTCATTTACCAGCCACTACAATGCAGAATGGACTCCAGCCTCAACCCAGTTGGAAGTGGAAACATGGGGGTTTGACACAGTTCCGGTGTATCCAACCAGTAGCCACATTACCCAGCTGAGCTGAAAACTAATTCCTGTTCACTGGGGTGACAGCAGCAAAGACTATAAGAGCAATGTTTAGATCTCATTCTCCAGTAATGATAGCAAAGGAGCTAACTTTGGCGTATGGGTTGACAAAGATACTGACAGAGGGATTAAGAGTTCTTTGGGTTGCGGTAGACAGTAAATGCTAATTCCCATAACTTAATTTCTCAACAAAAGGAGAGAAACTAACTCAGATCCACTCACAATGGGGAAAAACTGCTTTCCTATTTACTGGAAAAAGTTACCTTAATAGGGAAGCAGGATATAGACCATCCCCTATCCCCCACAACAGTGACACTTTGGCTCTGAACATCATGTAATGATCTCAGATAATCCAGAGTTCTTCCCCATCTTCCAGCCAAATAGGAATCCAGTGTGAATTCTAAAACATAGGCATAAAAAAGACAATTATCTTACTCAAAGAGAAACATGAAGAGAAGGTTGCTCAGTTGTGTCCGACTCTTTGCAACCCCATGGACTGTATGCAGCCCACCAGGCTCCTATCCATGGAATTTTCTAGGCAAGAGTACTGAAGTGGATTGCCATTTCCTTCTCCAGGGTATCTTCCCGACCCAGGGTATCTTCCTGACCTAGGGTAACTTCCTGACCCAGGGATCGAACCCAGGTGTCCCACATTGTGGGCAGATGCGTTACCGTCTGAGCCACCAGGGAATCCCAAAGAGAAACATAAGAAGGTACAATTTTCAAGGTTCAACAGTATAAAAGAGTTGAAGGAAACTGGCTCCAGAACTGTAACTTTTAACATTCATTTGCTGGTTTGAACTTTGCACCTAGTATTACAGAAGGCAATTTTTCTCCCAGTTCTCCCAAACAGCTTTCAGATAAACATCTTAGTATTAACTATTATTATAAGCTGTGTCCTGGCTTTGACTATTTACTGCTAGAGTTTAGAGGATTTAACATGCCACAATAAATATAACTACTGCTGTACTACTCTAAATATTGCTCTCTTCTGCCAAAAGTCTTGTGCAAAACTATACAACTCGATTAAATATAAAACTCAATTTTCTGGTGTCCAAGAACTCTTGTTTCTGACTGTCTCTTAAAACCCATAAATTCTCCTCAAAATAAGACTCTGGATAGCCACCATCCCATCCTTCCAACAAACCTTTTTCAGATCATTTTTCACATTAAGAATTATCAGTCTTCCCTGGTAGTCCAGTGATTAAGAATACACCTGCCAATACAAGGGACACAGATTTGATCCCTGTTCCAGAAAGATCCCACATGCCACTGAGCAACTATTGAAGCCCATGTGCCTAGAATCTGTGCTTCACAGCAAGAAAAGCCACAGCAAAGAGAAGTCTGCACAGTGCAACTGGAGAGCAGCTCCTGCTCACAGCAACTTGAGAAAGCCTGAGAGCAGAAATAAAGACACAGGGAAGCCAAAATAAACACTTTTTTAAAAAGAGAATTATTAAGGAAACTAGATGTCAATAATGAGCTAACAAGTAATGTCTATGTACATTATGTAAACAAATGTATGCATTTATATTAAAAGAACTAAAAAGCATAGTTTTAAATATTGTATTAAAAATCCAGGGAAAAAAATCAGAATCATTTATTTCCAAGAGTTCTAAACACTGGGCGCAGAGTGAGTGAGTGAGGGAAGTTGCTCAGTCGTGTCCAACTCTTTGTGACCCCATGGACTATAGTCTATCAGGCTCCTCCGTCCATGGGATTCTCCAGGCAAGAATACTGGAGTGGGCTGCCATTTGGGACAAATAACCATCTATCCATTAGGAAACAAATAGGATTATGAAAGCAGAGTCAATTTTACACTCCAGTTTGGGCCTGCAAATTTTCATCTTAGTATTCTATTCCAAGACTACCTCCTCTCAAAAAAATCTATAAACAATAAGTTCTGGAGACTGTGTGGAAAAAACGGAACTCTGCACTGTCGGTGAGAATGTAAACTGATACAGCCACTATGGAGAACAGTATGGAGGTTCCTTAAACTAAAAATAGAGCTACCATATGACTCAGCAATCCCACTACTGGGCATATACCCTGAAAAAACATAATTCAAAAAGACACAAGTGCCCCAATGTTCACTGCAGCACTATTTACAATAGCCAGAACATGGAAGCAATCTAAATCTCCATCGACAGACAGATGGATAAAGAAGATGTGGTACATAAATATATGGGATAGTAGCCATTAAAGAGGAACAAAATTGTGTCATTTGTAGTAATGTGGATCAACCTCGAGTCTGTCATACGAAGTGAAGTCAGAAAGAGAAAAATAAATATTGTATATTAACGTATATATGTGGAATCTAGGAAAATGGTGTGCATGAACTTATACGCAGGGCAGGAATAGAGACCAGACATGCGGACTTGGGGGAAAGGGGAGGGTGGGACGAACTGAGAGACCAGCACAGACATGTACACACTAGCATGCAGACACCCAGTGGGGAGCTGTACAGCACAGGGAGCACAGTTTCACGCTCTGTGATGACCTCAGGGGTGAGATGGGGGGACTCGAAGGAGGCTCAGGAGGGAGGGGGTATATGTGTATACATGGCTAATTCACTTTGTTGTATAGCAGAAACTAACACAATATTGCAAAGCAATTATACTCCAATTAAAAAAAAAGTTTACAAAGACTACCTCCTCTACTTTGAGTCCCAAAGGAACTGAATAAAACATCATTTCAAAGAAAGCAAAATACCACACACATCTTATTTGTTCTTACAGATAAATGCATGGGAATCCAGCAAAGTTAACTGGAGTGCCCAATCAGGCAAAGATTTCCTAGCTGTGACAGCAAAAGTACCATCCACAAAAGATAAAATTGAGAAATTAAGCCTTATTAAAATGAGGAACTTCTACTCTTCAAAAGACACCATTAAGAAAATGAAAAAAGCCAAAGGCTGGGAGAATATATCTCTAAGATGTAACACTTATCTGATAAAGGGCTTATATCCAGAATTCACAGATAACTCTTATAACTCAATAATAGACAAACAACCCAATCAGAATGAACGGTCCAAGGTCAGAAGCAGCCAAAAACTGAGATCTCTAGTCTTGTTCAATGTTAATTTCATGATTTAAAACCACAGTTCCATAACTGCTGCTGCTAAGTCACTTCAGTCATGTCCGACTCTGTGCGACCCCAGAGATGGCAGCCTACCAGGCTCCTCCATCCCTGGGATTCTCCAGGCAAGAACACTGGAGTGGGTTGCCATTTCTCTCTCCAATGCATGAAAGTGAAAAGTGAAAGTGAAGTCGCTCAGTTGTCTCCAACTCTTTGCAACCCCATGGACTGCAGCCTACCAGGCTCCTCCATCCATGGGATTTTCCAGGCAAAAGTACTGGAGTGGGATGCCATTGCCTTCTCCGGTTCCATAACTGAGCCTCCCCCAAAATAAGAAAAGAAAAGAACAACAGGGAAACAAATGAAAAAAAAAAAAAAACTATGTCACTGCATACCTGAACTTACTTAGTTTGGTCCATTTCAAAATTATTTACATATGGAGTCTAGGACCACGCTCAAATCCCTCTTGAACAACAGCAACAAAAAACCCTAATAAATAGCACAAAAAAGAAATTCAAAATCATCACACAAAAATCAAGTAATCACTGAAATGATTAAAACAGACTTCTTCCTTTTCAGAATTACAAAAGGTAAAATATGTCTGGATACCTCAGGATGATTCGTATTTTCTTAGGCAAGCAGTAGCAACAGCAAGTCCTGTAAGAGTGAAGTTTCTTTTAATAAGATATTAAAAGATATTTTCCTTCTCCAAAATAAAATCTGGATGACACAGGGACTTCTTTGCCTAAAGCTTAATCCTTTACAAATGTTTACCCCACCCAAGTAAATGGTTAAAAGAGAATATAGAATTATAAAACCAAAGAAAATGTAATGAAAATCCTGCCCCAACCAACCTTTACCTTTCCAGAAAGCACTACTTTTAATATTTTATCAAACATTCATTTCCTGAGAGACTATATATTAGAGAATGGTTCTAACTGCTTTGTCAATAACATGAAAGGAGGGGGAATAGCACAAGACCCTAGCACAAGGAATAGCCTACAAGATAATTAAGACACTAAAAAATCAAACAACTCCGTTTAAAAAAGGGCAATGAAACTGAATAGACATTTCTCCAAAGAAGATATACAAATAGCACAGGAAAAGAAAGTACCATGAATTACTAGAGCAATGCAAATCAAAACCTCAACGAGATACCACTTCTCTCATCATTAGAATGACTATTCTTTAAAAAAAAGAAGTGAAATGAAATGTTGTCATGGGTGTAGAAAATTGGAACTCTTGAGAACTGCTGGTGAGAATGTACAAAGGCATAGCGGCTGGGGAAAACACTATGGAGAATACTAAAAAAAATTAACATGGAATTACTAATAATAAGGTCCTACTACATAGCACAGGGAACTATACTCAATATCCTGGGATAAACCATGTTGTTGTGGTTGAGTTGTTAGGTCATGTCTGACTCTTCTGTGACCCTGTGGACTATAGCCTGCCAGGCTCCTCTGTCCATGGGATTTCCCAGGCAAGAAGACTGGAGTGGAATGCCACTTCCTTCTCCAGGGTATCATCTTGAACCAGGAATCAAACCTGAGTCTCTTGCATGGCAGCCAGATTCTTTACCACTGAGCCTCCTGGGAAGCACTGGGATAAACCATAATGGAAAAGAACATAAAAAAGAATGCACACGTGCATAAACTGAGTCATTTTGCTGTAGAGCAGAAATTAACATTTGTAAATCAATTATATTTCAATAAAAAAATAAATTTTAAAAAACCCACCATGGAATTACCACTTGATCCACCAGTTCCACTTCTGAGAATACACCTAAAGAACTGAAAGGAGGGACTTGAACAGATACTTATACAGCCACATTCACAGCATCATTATTCACAATAGCCAAAAGGTAATCCAAAAGGCCATCAATAGATGAACGGATAAACAAAATGTGATTATACACATAAAATGGGATGTTACTCAGCTTTTTAGAAAGGAATGAAATTTTGAAACATGCTACAACATGAACTTTGAAGACACTGCTAAGTTAAAAAGCCAGACACAAAGGACAAATATTGTATGATTCCACTGATATGAAGTAGCAAGAATAGTCAAATTCTATAGAGACAAAAATTAATGCAGTGATTACCAGGGAAGGGAATGGCATTTTTGTTTAATAACACGTACAGAGTTTCAGTTTGGAATGATAAATTCTGGAGATGCATAGTGATAATAGGTATGCAGCATGGGAATATATTTAATATCACTGAATTACACACTTAAAAATGGCTGAGGTTGTAAATTTTTGCATATTTTACCAACATGTTATGCATATTTTACAATGACAAAAAATAATCAGGACAAATAAGTCTATCATTTTCTTTGCCCCTTATTAATGAAAATATCAATTTAAACAGTAAAATCAACAGAGCAGACTGAACATCTATGCTACATTTCCATCCTCTCCCAAAACTCCAACAAGAAAAAGGAAAAAACTTTAAATCCTGAAGGGCAAAGAGAAAGTGAGAGCAGATGACTACACATCAATGTCAGCAACATTCTGGACAATAAAAAGCAATAGTAGCCAGGTTCTATACATTTCAATACATACATTAACAGTTTTTAATTAAGACCTACAGTAATTATCTTTCCTTCCAGAAATCCAAGGGTAAAAGATAATCTAGGATTTCCCTTTTACTAGCTTTCCACAGAAGCAAATGCAGCTAATCCCTCTTTGATACTCCTTTCCTTCCAAAGCAGACCCATAATTAAATGAACCACCTAAAAATCTCTTTAAATTTTCAAAACAAATGAACTTCAGAATCTAGGTTAGACCATGCTTCAAAAGTTCAAAAAACAAATTCTCTTTGCATTAACTGAGACTTGGATTAAGCTCAATTTGATCCTTTTACTGCATTTCTATGATGGCTGCAACTCTGTCTACTTTTCATAGGCTCAGTTCAGTGTTCTTATTCATTGATGAGGGGAAAGTTGCTGTCTCTCAAATGTTCTGAATATTCAGACTCTTAACACACCTTAAAGCTCAACATTCAGAAAACTTAAGATCATGGCATCTGGTCCCATCACTTCATGGGAAATAGATAGGGAAACAGGGGAAACAGTGTCAGACTTTATTTTTTGGGGCTCCAAAATCACTGCAGATGGGGACTGCAGCCATGAAATTAAAAAACGCTTACTCCTTGGAAGGAAAGTTATGCCCAACCTAGATAGCATATTCAAAAGCAGAGACATTATTTTGCCAACAAAGGTCCGTCTAGTCAAGGCCATGGTTTTTCCAGTGGTCATGTATGGATGTGAGAGTTGGACTGTGAAGAAGGCTGAACACCGAAGAATTGATGCGTTTGAACTGTGGTGTTGGAGAAGACTCTTGAGAGTCCCTTGGACTGCAAGGAGATCCAACTAGTCCATCCTAAAGGAGATCAGTCCTGAGTGTTCATTGGAAGGACTGATGCTAAAGCTGAAACTCCAATAGTTTGGCCACCTCATGCGAAGAGTTGACTCACTGGAAAGACTCTGATGCTGGGAGGGACTGGGGGCAGGAGGAGAAGGGGACGACCCAGGATGAGATGATGGCTGGATGGCTTCACCGACTCGATGGACGTGAGTTTGAGTAAACTCCGAGAGTTGGTGATGAACAGGGAGGCCTGGTGTGCTGCGATTCATGGGTCGCAAAGAGTCGGACACGACTGAGCGACTGAACTGAACACACTATTAGATTTACTTATTAAAAGACTAGTTACAATAACTACATTTTGCATTTTAGTCAAGAATAAGAAATTAACTTTCCTGTATATGTCAAGAAAAGTTTCATGAGAAAAGTATAAACAGAACCAAAGGCCTATTGAAAATTAAATCCTGAAAATCACTTTCTCAGGCTATACAAAATAAACACATTTCATGTTTCCACATTTATCAGTTTTAAACATTCTGAATCATAAATTACTGTGTCAAGTTTCTGCAACAAAATTCTACGTCTTTTCCATGAGAAAACCTTTTGTCACTGTATCCAAACCTTGGTAAATAAAAAAAATTCCATGTTCAAAGTCTACAGAAGAGGTTCATCAAGATGACCAAAAATGCTAAACTAGAAATGTAATAATCAGTTGAACTACTTTGATTTTACCTTTTCTATTCTTTTAAAGCTGGAAAATTATGAGACTATATACATGATCCACCATTAAAGAGGGTGCCACGGCTGACAGTAATGAAGATCCTTATGAAAACGCAGGGGTAGCCTCTTCAGTATTATCCTCACATATCCCAATCATTACAAAAGAACAAATATGGGAAGAGCTTTCAAAATCTGCCTCTTGACTGCAGCGTCCCACTGTCACAGGGTGACCCAAATACAAGCTTTTGTCCCTCACTTTCCATTCTCACTACAACCTCCCTAGCCTGGTCTCCCTGCCTCCGGACCCTACCAACCCTAATAAATACTGTGCTGCTAAGTCACTTCAGTCATGTCCGACTCTGTGCGACCCCACAAACAGCAGCCCACCAGGCTCCCCCGTCCCTGGGATTCTCCAGGCAAGAACACTGGAGTGGGTTG
>SJYQ01096388.1:3372-47778 GCA_006410935.1 Redunca redunca
CCCCACCCCACCCCCACCCATGTAGAGGGGTGTATTCCTTATATCTTCAGCCTTCTGACACCTTCCCAGTTACCTGTTTAAAACTTGAAACTGTAGAAACATTTTCCTGCCAGTGTATTCTCCCACGTCTCCTGAAGTACAGTTTTCTCTCATTTTGGGGGGAATTTGGAATCAGTCTCATAACGCAGTTTACTTAGGGAGAAAAAAAGGAAACTCTCTCTTAAAGTTCCAGTGTTCCTGTCTATTTTCCTGGAAAATACCTAAACAAAGTGATAATACTAAGAGAGGGCTTTGCCATCATTCCACCCTTGTAAGAGATAAACCCACACCCCACATTAGGATGACCAGTGCTGACATACGGGAGTCACAGTTGTGCCAGGATCCTTTCTTCTTTTTAGGGGGACTGGGTGGGCTGAGTCAGCCCATGAATTGATACTAGCACATTTAAAGGACCCTGTAAGCAAACCTCCTTTTTGAGGGGTTGTGTCTCGCCACCTTCCATTTCTCACTTGGAAAGATGGTTCGTCCTTTGACCTGTCGGGCGGTGCCACCAAGGTTCACTGCACACCCGGTGGCCACCCTGCTCCCCATGTAGGATGCATTTTGCCGGCTGGAAAGTCTTCCTTTGTGCAGTGTGGGTTGGGAGGATTCACTGATCTTTAAAATCCTTAAAAAAAACTTTTAGGAGGCACATAAGAGTGTAGGGTTATTTGTAAAACGGGGTACCCTTTTGGCTGTCTTCAGAGCTCTTTGAAGGGCAAGGCCACACCTGGGGTTTTGTTGTCTTTCAGATTCCTCATCATGTCACTGAGAAGATGCTATCTTTAAATGGGCCCCTCTCTACACAGACAGGAGCTGAAATATGTCCTGTAAGTGGTGGGAGGGGAATCTTCCCATCCTGCCGGATGCACTGCCCACAAAGCTTGGCCACGTGGCTGGCTCGGCCGGGGTTGCCTCCATGGAGCCTCTGTGGCACACCTGAATTTCCAGTTGCTGGTTTGCTGCACGTCTACCCCTTCTACCTGCCCCGGCCCCCACCCCCGACACACTGCCCTGGCCCTTGCTCCCAAACCCTGTTCTGCTCATCCTTGGCTCTCTCATCCCCTTCTCATCTCTTCTCTCTCCTCCACCTCTTCTACCAGGTTCCAGTGACACTTGGCTTTTGAAATGTTCCTCATAAAATCTGTGCACACTTAAAAACGTTATTTTGCAGTATCTTGCACTCTTCAGAAGACAATTGCTCTGAAATCTAGTAAGTCATAATAGATAGAGTTCCAGATGATGGGG
The DNA here is from genome assembly GCA_006410935.1 of Redunca redunca. Taxonomy (NCBI): domain Eukaryota; kingdom Metazoa; phylum Chordata; class Mammalia; order Artiodactyla; family Bovidae; genus Redunca; species Redunca redunca. Next base: position 4,660 of record SJYQ01096388.1, read on the forward strand.
TGGTGGCAGTGCTCTGGGAATAATAGCTATTTTGCCAGGGCTTCCGTGTGGTCACTCGAGAGGGTTTCCCCCCATTAAACTCTGTATCTTTTGTTTATGAGATGGGCTGCATTAGTGTGTTTTGGTGCCAGTTGGTTGGTTCCCAACATGCATTCAGAGAACAGTTCTTGATATTTCCATTAACGTTTCTGTTAAATATGACATATTTACACACACTTTTCTATAAAGTGTGTATCTTACGTCAAGGATATCAGTGAAAATATGTTTTTCTCTTCATGTTTGCTGGTAATAAAACACTTGAAGGAGAAGTTGTGGTATTATGATGAGTTTTTGGATGAGTTTTAGGTCTCATGTTGGAAGGCACTGTCTTTTCCTTTGTTTTCTTAGGAGACCCAGCACGTGGAAAGGTTTTGTCTATTTCAAAACTGCTTTTATTGCTGGTGATGATATTGGTAATTGTTAGTTCCCTTCCCTTTCGGGTGACGACCCCAGGGTTTTCTGTCGCCGAGAGCTGGTGGTCCGCCCTCCGCACCTTGTACTGGCAGGTGCTGTCCGTGTGTTATCCCGCGGGAGGTGTCATCTGGGCGCCTTCCCAAGCCCGTATCAAGCCGCCTTGAATCCTCCTGGAACCACGTGGGGAGTAAACAGGAAATAAAATGTTCACATGAAACGTACAAGCTCCCCGGCGGCGTCTCAGCATGCAGGGCTGGGTCACTGACTCTCAGCATTATTTCTCGGGGACTTTCCCAGGTGACCCCAGCTTGTGCCCTGTACTGTTGGGCAAAAAACACTGGGGTGGATTTAATCTCAACCCCCAAACTGACCAGCCCTGAATCCTTCGAGGGGTCTCATTTTCCCGTGAATATTAGCTTTCCCCACCGTAAATCGAGGCTGGTCTGAGGGTTCATTTACTCTGAAAGTTCATGAGCCCTTTTCTCCCAGTGTTCACTGGCTGGTTTATTTCTCCAGTAAATGCTTATTTTGAGCACCTGCTGATTTCCAGACAGTTCAAGGAGAAAGAAAAAATAACTAGAAAGGTCCTCCAGGTAATGGATCTCACAGCAGAGAGGGAATATTTTGAAAACTAAAGCAGTTAGCAACATTAACTTCATACAAAATATTTTATTATGCATCCCGTGGATGTAATAAGTTCATTGTATGATGGAAAAAATGTTACCAGGATTGAAGCAAAAAATCCATCTTCCAGTTTATTTCACGTGCCCTCTCTTCTTTGCCTCCACACAGTCCATCTGTAATCTGCTCTCGCCTTCGCCGTGGACGGTGGGGCAACTGCTCTGCTTCCTTCGGGGTCTGTTCCAGCACCCGGCGTCCTTTGACACCAGCACTTTTGTTTTCAGTTAGAAGACTGTTCTCCCTGCTGCGATGTTGATATTGATGTCCTCTCTTCGGAGTCCTCTTTCTGGCGCCTGTGTCTGTGTCTAATGGGGAAACTCTGGGTGATGCACAGTGTGCGTGTGCTAAGCTCTGTGAACGCCGGTCGTCACCCAGCGGCCCTGCTGGTCATCGCCCAGTGGTGCTGCTGGTCCTCACCATGACCATGCTGGTTGTCGCCAGTGGGCCTTGCTGATGTCCCAAGGCTGTCAATGTGTCTTGGCTCCTCCCCACGTGACAAGTGTGTCACGTATTCTTACCTGTGGCCTTCCCTGGGGTCACTGACCTAGGGAGTCAGGATTTTCTGCAGACCCAGTTTCAGCAAATTCCTGTGTCTTTACAACTGCTCCCCAGCTGTGTCTTATTGTGCCCCTCCCTGGGGAAGGAGATGAGGGTGGACCAGAGGGAGAAAGCCTGCTGCCAAATTGCATTTCTTTATGACGATATCTCCAAAGTTAATTCTGTAACTGGGCACACTAGAGTATAAGACACACGTTTAAGGGACAGATTTAGTTGTTATAAAATATCGTGTGGCATTCTTCTCAATGTACCTTTGCAAATGCCAACATCTAATATAATAGCAGTGATATGGTGGACATTGTCTCTAGAATTTAAGCTCCTTGGGGACAGGGGTTTTGTCTGTTTTGTTCATTGCCGTCCATGGCATACCTGGAACAGTGCCCGGGAAATAGTCGGTGCTCAATAAATATTTGTAGAGTGACTGGATTTAGCATATGCTGGCTCACTACACTCGTATTATGTCATTTAATTTTGATCGTGGTCCTACTCCTTTCTCCAGCATGTAGGGGGAGGCTTCCTGAAGCTGAGGTCGTGTACACTGTCAGTACGTCACTTAGAATAAGATAGATAAGGTCAGACAAATCCAAGCCCAGAGGTCCGATTCCCTGGCCTCTGAAACCACCCATATGCTGTTGTCATTTTCACCTTTGGTCACATGTCTCCCTAGAATCTGTCTTGAAATATTGAGGTGTGGGGGATGAAACTCTGGAGGAGGGGTCAGGATGGAGCCTAGATAGTCCCAGCCCATCCGCTTGCCCGCTGCAGGAGGCACCACGGAGTCTTCCAGTGCAAACCCAGGAGCTGAGCCGGAGGACCCCTGACATCTGTTCTTTGAAAGCTGTGCATCAGGGTGGTTCCTGCACCTCAGTGTTGACAGTGTCTTCCTCATGTTCCGTGTGTATGTGTGTGTGCACGCTCAGTGGTACCACGTGTGAGATGAGAGCAAACATCTAACCCTTCCCATGCTTGCACCTATACGAGTATGTGTGTACATATAAGTGTGCATGTACACCACACAACACACGCACACACACACACACAGTTTTTGTTTCTATTTTTCCAATGGCACCAACATTATTTTGTAGGAGAGCATGGATGCTCAAGGGTTCCCCAGTGGCTCAGTGATAAAGAATCTGCCTGCCAGTGCAGGAGAGCAGGAGATGCAGGTTTCATTTCTGAGTCAAGAAGATCCCCTGGAGGAGGAAACGGCAACCCGCTGCAGTCTTCTTGCCTGGAGAATCCCGTGGACAGAGGAGCCTGGTGGGCTACAGTCCATTGGGTCACAAAAGAGTTGGAAATGACTGAGACAACTAAACAACAATAAAAACAGCAATATGGATGCCCAAAGATTAGGGGGGTGTAGCAATGGCCCTCATTTGCCAAATGGCTCATCCTGTGTCTCACTGATGAATCTATCTGCAACCTTCTAGAACTGGCTTGTGCTTTGTTTTAATACTTCTTTAAACTACTCACTGATGAGTTCATCTGGGCAGTCTTGTGCATGAGCTGCAAGCAGACACTGGCAGTCAGGACACCACGTGTGCAGACATGGTCCACGTACCAGGGCACCAATGGACAGCCCTGCTGGACATGGTGTGACTACGTGTACGACTGTTACACCAGGCAGCTCCACTGGCCAAGTGCGGACGTCTGGTAGGCGGCTCTCAGGCTGCCCATGGCGGGTATACCGGGAGCTCTCAGATGATTGGGAATTGGCCAACCGGGACATGAAGTCATAGTGTTCTCGGGAAAACACGATATGGAGAGTGTTTGTTCTCTGTATGGAGCAAGTGTGTTCCTTGAGTGAGACCCCCGGCAGGAGGCTGGCTTGGGGTCTCTGCGGAGCCTCAGCAGAGCTCCGGGGCCACTCACAGGCTTAAACACTCAAGACAGAGACTCAAGGGCTAGTCTGTGAACTTCACAGCATCCAATGCTGGGGCAGGAGCCAGATTCCGGGCAGTGGGGGGACTTCTTTAAGGAAATAAGTACAAAATCATGAATAAAATGTTAGGCATGAGGGTGACGATTTATTTAGTATTAGATGGGATTTATTTAGTATGAGAAGCTGCAAAGCTGAAAAAATGACACACACACACAAAAAGACAACCTAACATCTAATGAATGAGTTGCCCAATACATCTTGTTTTCTAAGTGGAGCAGCACAGGGAAAGATGGTTTGGCCACTCCTCCAGCCCAGGTAAGGGGAGGTGATCTTTTATCTCAGACGCTGAGGGTCCATCAGACCTGCAATGGCCCACACAGCACAGCTGCCCTTACCCCATACAGTTGGAGTCACGAGATCCACTGTGCTCCCTCTTAGGTCGAGGAGGGCTGTTGGGGGTGGGCTGGGGTGGGAGGGGACAGCTGCCCCCACCCCGGCCCTGGGAAAGTGTGGAGCTTCTGTGCATCCCAGGTGGCCCCATGGACACAGGGATTCCAGGGCTGAAAAAGGGCCAGTGTGAGCAGGGGCCCAACGCATCCTCAGCTCCAGCCCCCCTGTTCAGAGCCCCCCTGGTATGATAATGGTCTTAATTAGTTGAATAATTGATATTTTGGTACTAATGTCTAAAATGTTTTATTTTGATTTTTGGTTAAAATTTCAGGGAGACCACGAAGCTAAGCTCCTTTCAAACTCTTAAAAGAAACTTTTTTTGGCATTTCCCTGAGAAGTATGGTCATATGATGAGAAGAATCGGGCCGCCGAGACCGTGTGCTTATTGTGCAAATAAGCACAAATTCATTATGCAAATTATTATGTACTTTAATTTTCATGAAGTTATGAAACTATTATAAAAATAATAAACTTATGAAACAAAGTTTTTATAAAAACTTAAATGGTTAGATTAAATTTTCATTGTAAATGGTTGTTTTTTAGAAAAATTCTCACTCTCTTGAACATATCTTTTTGAGTGAGACTAAAGTCTTTCTTTTTTCGAATGGATTTTAAGTGGCTTGTTCCTTGCATGGGATTTACACACTATGGTCAAAGTAAAAGTCTCAAAAGCATGAAATATGAGGAAGAAGCTCCGTGGACATCAAGGAGAAAGCTTAGCACTGCCTCCCCTGTTTTGAGAAGCCCCTGTTTGTTGACAGTCCTTTTGCAGGGTATGGGCCTTTATTTCTCTGCTTTCCTTTGTTATGAGTTATGAGTGGGAGGAAATTCAGACCAAAGTGCTCCCTTCTTGAGCCCATTGGAAGAATTTATCCTTCAAAGATAAATTGTGAACTTTCGACCTTGGGACACAGTAATATCCTTGCAGAGTTTAACATTTACAAAAGTAAATTGTTGTTTTACCAAGCAAATCTAAACTAGTTTTCTGCTCTCCTAAATATGGAATTTTTTCAGACTGTCTACTTCTCCTTTCCTCTCTTATACTTGGTTTTTGACATGTCATTTTCTTTTTTTAAAAATGTATTTTTTTAATTGGAGGATAATTGCTTTACAATGTTGTGTTGGTTTCTGCCATACATCAGCATGAATCAGCCATTGGTATACATATGTCCCGTCGGTCCTGAACCTCCCTCCACGTCTTTCTTTCTGGAAAGTGATGGTTCTGCAAATTTCATGGGACAGTTAGTTGGCTTCTAAAGAGAGAAATGCATTGCTTTATAATTTTTTTGGCGAAGTTTGGAATTTTTATGAGATATTTAAATGTGAGTGAAACTTCATATGGTACAGCTTTCCTAAGAAACTTCATGGTTTACGAACGACGAGGGTTCCATGAATGCCCGCCTGCTGGTCACTGAGCATCTTCCCGCCTTCTGTCTCAATCCTGGGAGAGTGACCTGCTCCCAGGTGCTCCCTGGGCTCTGTACAGGTCTTTTCTCGCCCCGGATCATGCTCCTTCTTTCCGCATCCCCCTGGCTGAAGCACCGCCGGTTCTTCTTTGATTTGGGGGTTCCGTGTCGCCTGGCAGGAGCTTCCCCTGAACTCACCTGGAGCCCCACCTGGTCACACACATCCTGTCTGGATGACGAATCGTAGTGCTGTGTCCTGGGGCTTCCTCTTTTCCCCCTTCTAACTCACCTCCAAAAGAGGATCCCACCACAGTTTTGTAACCATCACAAAACACAGACCTATTCAGTTTTGATCTTCAGAGTCACTCAGTAATTATCAGCCAGTCAAACCTGCTCTTTAGATGAATCCATTCAAAACAGCGGCTCATGGGCTGTTTCCCGGGTGTAACTGAGTGCTTAGGCATACGAAAGTCAAAGTTGTGAGTTGCTCAGTTGTGCCTGACTCTTTGTGACCGGAGATTGCCAGGCTCGTCTGTCCATGGGGTTCTCCAGGCTAGAATACTGGAGTGGATTGCCATTGCCTTCTCCAGGGGATCTTCCTGACCCAGGGATCGAACTCAGGTCTCCTGCATTACAGGCAGATTCTTTACCACCAAGCCACCAGGGAAGGACTTTTCTGGGTTTAAGTGTTCGAATGTGTGAAGACAGAGCTTGCTTTTCAGGTAGTGTGTGACGGCTGCTCCTGCGTTAGGGCACGCCTTGCTGGAGTGGCTCCTTGTATTGGCTGCTCCGGGGACATTTTTCCCCTCTCAGCCATCGACAGGGACTTGCTGAGCGTGGACTCTCTCTGTTGGGGGAACACAGTGGTGGAAGCATCACATCCCTGAGGGGAGGGGTCACCCCTCTAGGACACACCCTAGTGTCCTGTGGCGTTTGCACTTGTGGGCCCCTCTGGCTCTGGAGCAGGGGGTGGTCTAGCACCTGGCCCCCATGACACGTCTGTCCTGCCTCAGTGCCCATATTGAGTTTGCAGGTTAGGATTCTGGTGCAGGCTGGCTCTCCGTCCCCAGATGGGTGGCACTGACTTCACCACAGGGGTCGGTGGGGTGGATCTACACTGACAGGAGCCCCCACCCCGCCCCACATCAGGGATCACAGAGGTGTGTGCCTGCAGGTGGTCAGCGAATGTGGACGGTGGGCCAGCCTGGCCGTCTCATTCTGTAATCGGGTTGCTCGTGTCTACTCCATTTTGCTTCTGATGCTCTTACCTAGTGTCCTTGACTTCTTCCTTGTTCAGTGGAGCTCTTAACAAGCAGGTAAAAATTAAAACCAGAGGGAGTTTAGTAGTTAAACCACTTGTTAGAACAATAGAAATTTATTCTGTCATAGTGCCAGAGGCTGGGAGACAGAAATCAAGCTGTCGGCTAGGTCACACTTTCTCTGAAGGCTCCAGGAGGAATCTTTCTCGTTGCTTCCAGCTCCTGGGGCTCTGGCCGTCCTCAGCCTCCCGAGGCTCGTAGCTGCCCAGCTCCAGTCTCTGCCCACCATCACATGGCCTCCTCTGCTGGTATGTCTGTGTTCTTTCCTCTTGTTACAAGGTCTACCAATCACTGGATTTAGGATCCATTTCAAACTGTGGTAATCAAGAAAACGCCTGAGAGTCCCTTGGACAGCTAGGAGAGCAATCCAGTCAATCCTAAAGGAAATTATCCTTGAATATTCTTTGGAAGGACTGATGCTGAAGCTGAAGCTCCAATACTTTGGTTGCCTGATGCAAAGAGTCAACTCATTGGAAAAGACCCTGATGCTGGGAAAGATTGAAGGCAGGAGAAGGAGTGGACGACAGAGGATGAGATGGTTAGAGGGCATCACTGACTCAGTGAACATGAGTTTGAGCAAACTCCAGGAGCTGGTGAAAGATAGGGAAGCCTGGCATGCTGTAGTCCATGGGGTCAAAAAGAGTCAGATATGATTTAGTGATCGAACAACACCACCTCTTTATAAACTTATATCTATGTAACTAATTGCATCTGCAAAGATCCTGCTTCAAAATAAAGTCACTTTGTGAAGTTTTGGGAAGACACAAGTTTCAGGACACCTGGTCAACCCACTGCAGACACCAAAGGAGAAAATTACCTACTATGTTTGTTACAGAGCAACAGCTTTTAACTGAAGTTGAGAGAAGTCACCCGAGTCATATGTATGCTCAAGATCCTTTGTGAATATTCGATACTGATAACCAATAGTGATTGCTGATCATAATTAACCCACAGAATCTTCTTGATCACTGGGTGTTTTGATCGTGGCCATCATTAACCCCAAAGGGACAGGGAGGAATCACTGATCCTTGTGGAGACTTTTGTATCAACAGGTGACTCCTGACCTGTGGGGAGGAGCCTGCAGCTCTGCCCAGTGGGAAGGTGATACAAAATGGGGGTCCCCAGAGGGCTTGTCCTCAGGAAACTTACAGGACTGGGATGCAGTGAAAACTCTTGAAACAAACCACGGTTGGTAAACAGGTGTAGCCTCAGTCACCTGAAGTTTGCTCCCATGACGTTTGAAGGCCGGCCCTCACAGTGTTCCTTGCTCGGGGGGGTGGTTTGTCTCCTCCCACACAGTGGTGGCCTGGTGCCCCCGTCATGGACACTGCAGGGCTGTGACGCAGTCCTGCAGAGGGGCCCTCATCTCCAGGACAAGCGCTCACGGAGTGAGGGTCGTTGGCTGTTGGGGGATGGAGGTGTGAGCAGCTCTGGGGGCACAGAGGCTCAAGGTGGGGCTCAAGTGACCCTCACTGCTGTGTGGACCTGCAGCCTCGGGGGGCCCTCTCTGCCCCTCCCACTCGCTCCTCAGGCACATCTGTCCCTCGTGTTGGGGGGCCCAGCCCCCTGACCTTCCCAGTGCATCTCCCTTCCACCACGAGGGGCCTGGCCAGCGAGCATGCTCACTCTGCTGCCTGTCTCCTCTGGGGGCCCCACACTGGGGTCATTGGAGATGGGGGCTTCCACCTAGGGCCATAGGGGTCAGGCCTGGGCCAGTCTGGGAGGACTGGAGGAGGGAGCGGGGATGCAGCCTGGAGCAGGGAAGGGCTGGTTGGGCCCCATCCTTGGGGATCTGAGCGCCGGTGGGTGAAAGAGCCAGTCAGGGATGGCTCAGCCTTGGGGTGTAACTGCCAGACCCCACTGACTCTTCTGTGGCTTTATGTCACCTCTGGATGGGACAGTCCTCACCCACAAGTGATGTGGCCTGATTCCTTCCAGCCCATTCTCCCGACAGTCATGTTTGAGGTTCCCCCATGTCCAAGACACCTGTAGGAGAACCATTAACATTAGCAGGCTGGTCCTTGCCTGGGAGCTCACATGTTGAGTTGGGCAGATAAGACAGACCTCACGTCTGGTCTCTTAATAACATAGCAAGGGGCACAGATTGCAGGGGGCTTTCTGCATCACTCATTAGGGGGTGTCCAAGCCGAGAGGGGTGCCTCTTGTCTGGGTGGTTTGGGGGATGAGCAGGTGGACTTCGTGGAGCAGGCAGCTTATAGGTCATCTGAAGAGTGAATGAAACATGTATTTGTCATCGTAAGTCAAGATTGAAAAGGAATCCCCTTCCTGCCGGGTCCAGATGGTAAAGAACCCTTCTGCCAATTCAGGAAACAAGAGATGCAGGTTGAAGATCCCTTGGAGGAGGGCATAGCAATCCACTCCATTATTTTTGCCTGAAGAATCCCGTGGACAGAGGAGCCTGGCGGGCTACGGTCCGTAGAGTCACAAAGAGTCAGACACGATCGCGCATACACGCAATGCAATGCAATGTCCAGCCAGGTCTCAGGAGCCTTTGGTGGATTCAGTAGGAATGGCTGAAGAATGTTTCAATTTAGGAGAATGACACACACCAGACAATCTCATCTATGACATAAATCTTCTGACCAGTAGCTCTCAATTAGCTTGAGAGCTGAAAAAAGTTTTTAAAAAGTATTTTACGTGTACACAGTTCTCCTTGGAGTTTAACTTGGATGGTTTTGTCTTTTTCTCAAAATCGTTCACAGCGTCTTGGTGCAGGCTTTTCAGCTGTAATACGCCATATGCGTTCTGGAAGCAGCAGGGACTTATGGGAGAAGTGGAGCTGGGGCCAGACCGCTAGAAACCCATGTGGCTTGGTAACCGGGGTCCCCCCCCCGAAGTCAAAACCTAAAAAGACAAGTTCCTGATAAATAAGGAAATATTGCTGACAAAGTTCCATCTAGTCAAAGCTATGGTTTTTCCAGTAGTCATGTAGGGATATGAGAGTTGGACCATAAAGAAGGCTAAGTGCCAAACAATTGATGCTTTCAAACTGTGGTGCTGGAAAAGATCTTTGAGAGTCCCTTGGACTTCAAGGAGATCAAACCAGTCCATCCTAAATGAGCTCAACCCTAAGTATTCATTGGAAGGACTGCTGCTGAAGCTAAAGCTTCAATAGTTTGGCCACCTGATGTGAAGAGCCGACTCTTTGGAAAAGACCCTGATGCTGGGAAAGATTGAAGGCAGGAGGAGAAGGGGATGACAGAGGATGAGATGGTTGGATGGCATCACCAACTCAATAGACATGTGTTTGAGCAAACTCCAGGAGACAGTGAAGGACAGGGAAGCCTGGAGTGCTGCAGTCCATGGGGTCGCAGAGAGTCGGGCATGACTGAGCAGCTGAACAGCAGCAATCCTAGCAAGTGTGGGCTCTGCATTAGGGAAAAGGTGACCTCAGGTTGGCGGGCTGACCTGTTAGGTTCCATGCATTAAATCAGGAAAGGTGGGGCAGCGGCAGGGATTTGCTCTGTGCTGTGACCCACTGCACCCCTGGGGAGTGAGCCTGGCTGTCGGCACAACATCCACAGGGACGTCCGTGCCGGCCTGGCAACCTCCTCCATTGGCCAGGAGTCCCAGCTGGTGGACTGGAGGCTGGTCTCCTTGGGCTCAGCATGGGCTGCGGGTCCCAATGGTGTCCGGCCTCTTGTCCTGGGGATTTCGCTTTGCCTGTCTCAGCTGTGTTTCAGTGTTGTGTGTTCCTGGTGTTTCCCAAGCTCTGATGGCCTCAAACTGCGTTCACTTCAGTCCCTGTTCCCGTGTCTTCCTTTTATGACTTGGAGACAGCGGGTGAGAGTTGTGAAATGAGGTCTTTGTTTAGTAAGAGTTGGTTCAGGTAGCTGAAAAAGAGCGAACAATATTTGACCCAGTTCTTTCCCAAGGTTTATAATCCATTCCTGAGTGTGTGAAGGCTCTTCTCTCTCACTGCTGTCTCTGTCTCTCCCTGGCCCCATCCCCACTGTGTGTGTGTGTGTGTGTGTGTGTGTGTGTGTGTGTGTGTGTGTGTCTGTCTGTCTGTCTGTGAGCACTATAGGAGAGAACTTTTAAAAGCTAATGAAGGAGTTTCAGTGGAACCCTATTAGATTTTCCTTCCATTAAATGCCTGCTACAGACTTTTAATGGATGTTTTAACTAGGCATTGTTATTAAAAGGACTATTGCACAAATTAAAACCAGGCCTACAGTCTATGAAGAGAGACTGGATTTACTTTCCGCCTTTAGGTAAAAAAGAGAAAAAGCAGGGAGGTGGTGAGTTCCACATTGGTATTTTTAGAAGCTGGATCAGGAGCGTGGCCAGTGCTACCTAAAGCTATGGAAACACACAGGAAAGCGCTGCACAGGTATCCTTTCTGGTTTTAAAAAAGTGAAGACATTTACAGAAACCCCCAGATTTTTAGGGGTATGTCAATGTACATTTTGAACTATTTTATTGATATTTAAAATGCCTTCTTAGCTCTCCTGGTACTGCATCATGCTTTCTGTTTTTAAACGCATAAAGCTCTGCTGAAAAGAAAAGGTCAGGACTTTTTGGGGCTGCTGATGTAGACTTGGGCTCTGGTAACCATAAGAATCCGGAGTTTCTAAAACCACTGGCTCTTTGGTTTCTCATTTTATCCTGATTTATTTTGTTTTAGGGAGCTGCCCCTTTGGCCCTATAAAATTTGTTTACTGAAACCACAGAATTTGTGTTTCAAGTCTGGGAAATTCTCATCTTATCAGGGCTTGTACCAGAGATGTGAGTGTGAGACTCCCAGGAGAGGGAGAGCCTCTTGCTTAGAAAGGGACTGCAGGCAGTGTCCCTCGAAAATTATCCACCATCACGGCAAGCAGCAGACGACACCAGGCTATCTCATGCTGCCCGTCGCCTATACACAACAGAGACGAGGTGGTGTTTTCTTTTCCTGAGCGCCCTGATTGTTCTACGAGTTAAAGCTCAGCCAGCCCTGGGCCCCGGCCTGTACTGACACGGCCTCCTGAAACAGACCTGCGTACTGGGTGGCACCTCCTCCCCACCAGCATGTGCTCACACCTCTTTCTGAGTAGCCTTCTCCAGCCCCCCGACCCCCGCTGCCCCCCAGCTGCTGAAGCATCCTTGCCTTGTAGGTCTGTATTCCGCTGAGATGGGCGTTTGGGGTTTTGCTTCTCTTAAACCAGATGTTCCGAAGGGGAGATCCAACACACAGTATCTGTGAGCTGGGCAGTCCCTCCTGGAGACTGGGTTTCTGGGAGGAGGTCAGCTGAGATGGATGGGCTGTGTTTTGCAGCACAATGGTGGAATGGATGTGTGTCCCATGGCAAGCGAGCACAGGAGGAGGTGCTGTGCGGTCTCCTCCCTCAGGAGAGGGCAGGGGACACGGGCCCCAGATCTCCGCTCAGCCCCTGACGGGGTGTCATCGGTTCCTTGTCTTGGCACACAGACCTGGCTGGGTTAGCCTAAGAAGGACACCCACACAGAGGCCCCTATCCCTGGATTGCCTGCGAGCTCCGAGCACGCAGTCAGTGACTCTGAAATCTCTGATAGTAGATTTAATTTTATGAACTGTTTTATCCAGGAATACTAAGCCATTTAGCTTATGCTCGAGTCATGGGGTTTAGAAGAAGTGATGGCTTTGGTTCTGTCTGTGTAGGGGAAAAAATAAAAATAAAAAGAGATTTTCTTTTAAGCACAAAGCTAGTTTAATTGAAAGAATAATTTGATTTGCTGCTGCTCCAGAAGAAAGGCTTGAGATGTGGTGAATTTGCTCTCCTTTCCCCCAAACTCAAGAATTTAGTGCTAGCAGGTGAAGTTCTGAAGGCTGCTATCAAGCACACGGAGACAATAACTGTCTGAAGAGCGGAATTTCGTCAATATTTTTTGCTGTGGGCCAGAGAACATTCACAGTAATGGAGTCCTGAGCCCTGCTTGAAGATGTTGTAGTGAGGGCCTGGAGGATTTATTCCAGGTTGGAGCCGGCAGTATTTTGGCGGTATATATGGCTTTTTCATAATCTTTCCGCTCCAGCAAATGGAGGCCCCAGATATGATTCTGTATGGAGGAGGTGCGTGGGGAGGCCGTTCCTACCCAGGGTCGGTGCCCTGGCAGAGTGTCCCTGAGCTCATAGCTTCTTTTTAGTGACTATGTCGGCCCACCACCTACTTCCATCCACTTTTGCCAAGTACCAGTGATTTCTGATGGATTAAACTCCCTGGTTCCGGGAGGTGCCACGCCGTGAACATTACCTGTGTCCGGAGCCTCGGGGTCACGCCTGCCCCAGCTTTGGGGGCAGTGCAGCCTGTCCCTAGTCCCTCCTGCCTGGAAGCCCCTGGGACCTTCCCTCCTGCCCAGGGAAGTGGCTGTGTCCTTGCTTTAAAAGGTGCCATTTCACCATGCTTTTGTAGAAAGTTGGTTAAATGGCAAATTGCACAACCCATGAAATCGAATGGCCTTTATGACTGAAAACAGATGTTAGACTCAGTTGCAGAACTGCCTCGCCCCCGAAGTTATCTTACTTTGGGAAAGAACTATCCCCTGAAATGTCATTTTGGGAAATGTCCTTCCTCCTCCCTCTTCTGTTGGTGAGAATGGGTGCCTGCCTTTTTAAGGTTTTTGCAGGAAAGCCCTTTTCTGATCTAGAGGTGATGCCATTTTTGCCATTTTCCTGATATTCTCTGCATTTAGTATAATTGGAGAACCAGAAGGGTAGCTGCACACACGCAGAGCAGTGAAACACAGCTTTGTCCATCTTTTGAAGTGTGAACATCACTGGGGACTTTATCATTAAATGTACTTGTTGCTGTGCGCCTTTGAAATGTTTAGACTTTACTGGTTTCTGGCTTCCTGTTCATTTTCATGGAAAAGGGTAATAGCTGAAGATTTTATTTATTCAGAGCCATGGTGCAGGCAAAGTGAAAGTAAACCCTTGTCTCCCGATCGCATGTAAAAACCAGGAAAACAAAACAATCTTTTCTGAAATATAAAGATAAGGGCAGTAGGCAGATACGTATATTGTTTTTTGGAGGAAATTTGAAATAATAGAAATCATCTAGAACTGTTTCATGAGGATGTGTGTGGAAAACATGTTACAGAAATTTTTCTAATACTGAAAAATCTGCCTCCCCTGGACAGGCACGATTTTCGTCATGCTTGCAGGCAGTGTCAGCTGTGTAGCTCGTCAGAATATCAGCGGCTTCAATAATTGCATTCTAGTTCAAGTGTAAAATTCTTACGAGGGTCCAACTTAATAATTCTGCTGGCTTTTAATGAATGATTTTTCCCCCCGTGGAAATATCATAGGATGAAATTGCATGTGGAGTGTGATAGAAGTGTATTCATCCTTAGGTTAGTATAGAAGGTACTGGATTCTGGTCCACGTATTTCTTTTATGCTCACCTATAAAATATGTGTGTATTTCAAGCATTCATTTGGGATTGTTTAGATACTCCCTTACCCTCATATGTCATCCAAGGGGTTATTTATAACCATGAGATAGATTAATGATGCCTTCGGAAAAGTGGAAACTGAAAATATAAACATATTTTCGTCAATACAATTGACAGTTAATTGGCTGGTGTTCATGGGGGGTTAAAGTAAAATAGACACCATAATTCTAAAAAAAAAATTCCTTTTCTCATTTGGAGCCCACTTTGTTCATATTACATAGGAAGCTAATGTTTCAATTAAATGTGACATAGGTATTTATGTTTACTTACCTAATTGTCTTCTTTCTGTTAATAATGCAATCATATATTTGTCTAGTGTGTGTCCCGCTTTGCCAAGTATGACCGTTCAGTTTTGCTCTATAGTTTCCGCTTTCCTGGCTACGATTTGTATGTGACTGAGCCGAGAATTTCTTTGTAACTGGTTCAGAAATAGCAGCAGAAGCCAGGACTCAGAAATCGTGTGTGAGAAGCCGGGGACAAACCTTTTCTCTTTGGGAGGGCAGGGCGTGTCTGAGCTTCCCAGGGGGAGGGGACCACCCCAGCTTCTTGAGTGAGGGGGGTGCAGGGTCTGGGGTGAAGGCCAGTGGCTGCCACCTGCCTGTCGCTGCCTGCCAGAGGTGGGGGCCGACCGTGCCGCTCAGCAGGGAGCCCCCGTGCCCTGGCTGCCAGCTCCTCACTGCTCTCCCTGCTTCTCTGCTCCGGGCCCCTGGAGGGGTGAAAGCCGCGGCTCTTAGGCCCCTGGCCTCCCCTCCACGCCGGGCCTCCTGGGCCTGCCAGTCCCCATTGTATCATCTTTGTGGTGTCTCTGCAGGGACCCCGTTTTTTTGGTCACCCGGACTCATGCCAGGCCAGCTGTTCAGACGTCCCTCCCCCAGCACCGTCCTCCTCAAGCGCTTTCCCTGGTGATCCCAGGAACACACAGTCCCAGCAAAGTGTAGGGATCCCAGGGTCCCGGCCACAACCTCAAGGTGGGTCCTTGGGAAACGAACCTGTCGAGCCCGGGCCCGTTTCCCCATCTCTGAGGGGAGGGCAGGGTGGGACGCAGGTTTTGCTCTCCCCTGCACTCCACCTGTTGGCAATGAACTTGGTTTCTGCACGCCACTTCCCTGAGGCTCCCACGCCAGCCCAGGGCCTGGAAGAACTCAGCCTCAAGTTCCTGCAACTCGAGGGGTCTTCTTTCCACACGGTGGCCAGTGTCCCCTCCGCCCTGGGCCCCATGTTGCGCCAGGCCCACGCTGCAGGCTGCCTCCCCTCTGCCCCCCACAGCCCTGGATGGTGCCCGACACAGTGGGCCCCCGCTTGGCCTGTGGATGTGTGTGCAGACAAGCCAGCCCGCCCTTTAGTCCTACCAGCCCTTTCGCCAGGACCCCCTCCTTCCTGGAACTGGAGGAGCGTTCCCTCCGGAAGGGCCTGCAGAGCTCTCTGTCTCCTCGGAAGCCTCAGTCACCCGAGGGGTCCAGGTTAGCTCATGGTGAGCGTGTTCCTGAGAGAGCTTAGCGGCCTTTCATCAGAGATGCTTCCTGGAGGAATCTCGCAGTGGGGCATCTCAGAAGGACAGTGGTGCTGTGATCACAGCCTTTAGGGGTGGGAGGTAAGTAGGGCGTCCTCAGTGGGGTTCCTTCAGGGCCCAGAGGAGGCCTGACCCCAGACCGACTGAGTGCCCGGCCGGTCCTGCAGCTGGAGGGCCGGGGGCAGACTCCCAGACCACCTGTCTCCTGAGGCTGCCCCAGTCCTGGCATGTTGGCAGGTGAAGCACCGCTGCGGTGAGGGTGTGGCCGTTAATCCAGCCGCTGCAAGCTTTTTGGACGAGACTGTATCATTGTTGTGGTCTTGACTACCTTGTTTCAACCGTGGATCTTTGTTTTCTAATTTTTACTGATAAAGTCCATTATGAAGAATGGACTTTTATATTTTATATTTTTGTATTTTTACTTTGAGAGAAAATTATGGGGAAGAAAGTCCTACATGACCAAATATTTTTCCTCTTTGTGGAAGTGTTCATGTTATATGGATAATTTGGAAAATATAGGTAAGTAAACAAACCCAAAAGCACACTTTGTGATGACCCAACCTAGTTGTAGCTACTGTGAGGATGCTTACCTGAGTTCCTGCAGAAAATGTTTTGGCTTCCTCATATTTTTTTAAACAAAAATGGGGTGGTGGTAGTTATCAGGTTACTGTTTCACTCATTAAATGGTAAATAGCTTTTTATGTGTTATTTTATGCATTTTCATGATTATTTCTTTAGGTTTTTTTTCTTTTTTTTTTGACTTGGCATTGCTTAGTTAACCTTTGGTACATATTGCAAAGCTTTTCTCAAAATCAATCAGTGGATTTTCTGTTTACAGTGCAGGAATATTCATACTCTGGGCCATTTTCAGTGCAGGTGTTTTTAATTCTGTGATCTTTGACAACTTAGTAGTTATGAAGTAGTATCTTGACATGCTTTCTAGTTTGCATTTCTTGTCTTCCAGGTGAGGGGGAATGTTTTTCCATTTTATTAGACAAATGTCTCTCCTCCTTTTTGAATTATTTTGCCCATGTTGTTTGCTCATTTTTCCTTTTCTTTGTTCATTTATTTTCTTGCTAATTTGGAAGAGCTCTGACAAGGATGTTAACTCATCTTTCTAGTATGTCTATAATAGCAGATGATTTCTTTGGTTTGATGTTAAAAAAAAAAAAAAAACAGCTTATAAGGTTTTGCCCTCTTCTGTTATCTTTTAAGATGACACTGGTGATGCATATTTATTTTAGAAAAACTAGAACATAGGAAAATAAATATAAGTGTGAAATAAAAATAAATGAAGCTTATTTGCAATCTTACATAGAAGTACCCAAAGTTGATATATCGTCTCTGGATCTTTTCCTCGGAAAATGTATACATACGCATATTATTTGTACCATTTATTTATTTACTTGGCTGTGCTGGGTCTTAGTTGCAGCATGTGGGATCTTCAGTCTTCACTGCAGCCTGTGGAACCCTTAGTTGCAGCACATGGGATCTCCTTCCCTGACCAAGGATCGAACTTTGGCCTCCTGCCTTGGGAGTGTGGAGTCTTAGCCACTGAATCACCTACATTTAGGGAAGTCCCCACATATACAAATTATACATGTATTTTTACCAGAGTAGTTTCTTTCTACATGTTTTCTTTCATCGCCTTTTTTTTTTGCACATCCTATTTATCTTGTCATTATAGACCTGTTTGTCATCTTATACCTGCATTGGATGCACAGCTTATTTGAGAAATCAACCACTGTTGGAATTTCAGTGCTTTCTCAATTCCACAGTTATGAACAACTGTGTAATTAAGGGCTTGGTGTGTATATGTTGGCCATAGCCTCATCATTTCCTTGATAAATCCCCAGAAGACCAGGTCAGCCTTTGGCTGTTCTGAGTTGTCTGGGGACACACACTGCCAACCGGCCCCCTGGAAACGCTCTGCTCACCCTCAGTCCCCTAGCGGTGTATCTGTTTCTCTGGGTCACGGTTGCTTTGTATAGTTTAGCTGATCCTTTCCTGCAGAGTTTCAATCTTTGAAGTAAAATCTAAGAGGCACCTTCTGACCCTCAATGTTATGTAAATATTCAGTTTTATTTTCTTCTAGAATTTTTATGGATTCACTTTTTTGGTATTTGAATATTTGGTATATCTGAAATTAATTTTGGTGTATGGTGTAAGATGGGCATCTACCTCTATTTTTTTTCACAAATAGCCAGTTTTCCCAACTCCGTCTATTGACAAACCTGTTCTTCCTTCATCAAATTTGAAATGGTCCTTCATCGTACACTCACTTCTTCTGTATATTTGGGACTGTCTCTGTCTCAATTTTCTGAGAAATCTGTCTATTCCTGGCTTATAGGCCCTGTTTTAATTATTGCAACTATATAATACATTTAAAAATAATCTATCCATAGTTCCTATCCCTCCTCATTACTCTTTTATCCATGAATATTTTTCTATTCTTCTATATTACATGATCTTTAGAGCCATTTTCATCAGCTTAAAAAATAATACTTCTGGTTGTTTGGTTGAAATAATATTAAATTAATAAATTAATTTAAGAATACTCAGCATACAGTAAAATTTTCCCATTCTAAAAATGAAAATGGTGTATTTTCAAATTTATTCCTCTTATTTACTTCTATAAAGTTTTATTTTTTTTTTCACATAGTTCCCTCATACTGTTTGTTTATGTTAACATCTGAGTTATTCATTTATTTATTTATTGGTTGTTGCTGTTTTAAATGGAGCTACTTTCTATTTTAAGTGATTACTATTGGTGTATCAATATGCTGTTGAATTTTTATATAATTCTAGTGAGCTTTTTATATTAGCAGATTGAGTGAGCTATTGTTTACCTTTATATATAGTAGTTACAATCTAGATCTTGAGTACTTTTTAATTATTACTTTCTTTTGTGGCTTTTTTAATTACTACTTTCTTTTGTGGCTTCACTACTGTGAAGAACAGTAGTTCTTCAGCAAGGATGAATCAATGGTGAATTTTTTGATTTAAAAAAATACCAAATATCAGCTGAGAATGACGCTTAAAGCATCTTCTGCAGAAATCGGCGAGGATTAGAAACCACCAGAGCAGGAATTGCACAGGAAAAGGGCTGGTTGTGAAGGTGGAAAGAGGGTTCCCTGGGCTGGTGGAGAGTCAGCGAGAACCCGGGCCCAGTGGAAGCAGGCATGCAGTCTGTTCACGCTGGAGGTTTCAGAAGTGAAGTCTTTTCAGAGTGAACTGGCAGGAAAAGGGGCATAGGCATGGTGAAATGGTGAGAAAGGCTATATTTGAATACAGAACCCGCCCAGAAGCTAGGGGGTTTAGGAAGTAGGGGAGAGGATCAGGTTCTTAAAAAGTGTGTTAATAATGAAATCTTAATTTACTTCTTCTTTAGTTTCAGGGATAGCCTTTGGCAGCTATTGTCTAAATGTGCCACTCTGTAATAGACTTAGCAGTTTTTTTCTGAATTATTTGGTGACAGTGAGTAAATCTTTAAGAACTTATAAAACCTCAGGAGTTTGTATTTGTGTGTGTGTTTTATGGGTTTGTATTTCTCATGGCTGTTTCTGTTGCTTAATCCTAAATCCTGTTGCATAATCTAGGTAGTCTTTAGGCTTTGGGCCTCAGTCTGTGGCACCGTCTTTTTAAACATTCACCTTTTGGGGGTAATTTCTCACGGTCATCTTTAAGCTGCTGCAAAATGATTTTCATTTTTTCATTCTGTTTGGGTTTAAAGGTGACAGTCAAACCTTCGGGTGTTGTATGGCGATGGTGTGATTTGGAATTGACATTCTCGTGTTTGCTGTTCTGCTGTGTTGTGAGTTCTTCTCTGCCACCCTGTCCTATCTCTACCTGTGAAAAGTGAATGCCTACTGCGTTATAAGGGACTCAAGGAAAATTTAATATGATCGTATGCCAATGAAGCTTAGAGACATTCCTTATAAGGTATATATCTTTTTTCCTTAAAAATTTTTTGGAGTGTAGTTGACTTGTCATGTACTAGTTTCAGATGTACAGCAAAGTGGATCAGTTAAACAAAACATATCTGTATTTTTTGAAACATGGCAAAGCCTCACCCATCTGGAAACCAATTAACTCCCATTTTTTATTTTTCTGGAACAGAGCTAAGAATAAGAAAAGATGAAAGGACATTGGGCCTCAAAAGTCCCTGCACCGAACTGTGTATTTATTCATAGACTGTGTCTCAGGTCCTTGCTCACCATTTACATTTTATTTTTCTCTTACGCACAGCTCTAATATTCATGAATATCTCTGTCCTAGGCTACTGCAAGTTAAAAGCAGCAAATTGGAAGTCGAGAAAAGGCACCTTCGGTAACAGTGAGAAGTGATAGCAAAGACCTAATAGTGAAGGGGCATAAAGAAAAACTAGTCAGAGAATGAAAACCATGGAATCACAGCAGTGCGGGCCAGTGACTGGAAATGGAATATAGTTCTTTGCCCCTTTGTGGTTGTTACCGATGGTTTGTGATTTTCATTCTAGTCATCGGGAAGATTTTAATTGTGTACCATATGCTTTAATTAACATGGCAAAGCAAGTATATTTGATACAGATTTTCCCGTGTTTAAACATGGTTACAAAGTTCTGTTTAAAGGGGTAAAGCTTCAACTATCCAGAAAACCCAGCCTCCCCAAATGACTCTCCCTTTGGGATCTAAAGAGTTGTGGTTTGATTCATCATTGTCCTTAAATCACTGACAGTGTAAATTCTTCATGTGTTTTGGGGAAACATTTTAGCATGTAATTTCCCAATGGCTAACCCTGCTTTTTCATCCGTTGTACTATATGTGTATTCCAAAGTTGAGTTGGCTGGAAGCTGCTTGGTTCTGTCCCTCTGACATGTATGTTTCCTTTCTTCCTCCTCTCCCATCTGAGATGCTGTATCTGATGCTGCATTTTGGAGTTGATAACGCCACTGTTTTGTTTCAACATATGTGGGTCTGGTTGCACTCATGTCTGCCAGTTCACCCCCCGTTTTTCGTTTTCACACTCAGTGGACATGGGGGGCTGTTTGCACTGCTTGCTAGAACTGTGAGACTGTGACTTAATGTGCGAATTTGACCACGGTGTACGTTTAGCTCAACAGGAGACAAACATGCTAAATGCAGGTAGCTTGCTATCTACACATACGCATACCTTTTATAATTAACCAATCTTTTATTTTTTTTCCTACCATAGCTGGAGATAAACTATAAGCCAATTGTTGCTTGTTAAAATGTAACTGTTTTTGATTTGATGTATGATATAGTATCTAAAAATAAGATTAGGAAAATACCTCTTGTATTTTTTAGTACCTGTGTAAAGACCCAGTTTTTAATATTTCAAAGAAAGTACTTTTCACCTGGAATAGTCATATGAACTTTGTCTGATTTATACTAAGCACAAGAGAATCGTTGCAGGGATGCTGCAGTTATGAAAGCAGGATCACAGACAGACCACCTTGTTGAGCATGTATTTTACTTTTTGTACTTGAGAGGAGAATGAATAGAGAAGAAAAATAATATTTGTATTTATATCCTGGACAAACGTCATAAGAACTGTTTATTGCTCACTAAAGAAATTAAATCACTTAATGAAGGTGAATTATTAACTTAAATTGTTAGGAACTTAATTTGGAAGCTATTTTCATAGGGATATTGACCAAGTCATGAACGATAGCACTTCAGTGCCTAAAGATGGTCATGTGTCCATGCGTGTGCACTCTGTTGTGTCCAGCTCTTTGTGACCCCACAGGCTCCTCTGTCCATGGGATTCTCCAGGCAAGAAGACTGGACTGGGTGGCCGTTTCCTCCTCCAGGGGATCTTCCCGACCCAGGGGTTGCATCCGTGTCTCCTGCATTGGCAGGCAGATTCTTTACCACTGAGCCACCTGGGAAGCCCTGAAGATGCTCTGCTGCTGATATTGCTGCTGCTAAGTCACCTCAGTCATGTCCGACTCTGTGCGACCCCAGAGATGGCAGCCCACCAGGCTCCCCCGTCCCTGGATTCTCCAGGCAAGAACACTGGAGTGGGTTGCCATTTCCTTCTCCAATGCATGAAAGTGAAAAGTGAAAGTGAAGTCGCTCAGCCGTGTCCGACTTCGTGACCCCATGGACTACAGCCTGCCAGGCTCCTCCGTCCATGGGATTTTCCAGGCAAGAGTACTGGAGTGGGGTGCCATTGCCTTTTCCGCTGAAGATGCTCAGATGGCTTTAAATAGACAACCAAGTCTATTTCAATGGCATCTGTTATCTCTAAGCTTTAATAATAACAGTTCTTCAAAACTGCGCTGCTATCAATATAACTACGCGATCAGTAAGGAAGTATGATTTCTTTAAGAAGAATTCATTTTCCAAAATAGTCTTGCTTATTATTAGTAGGCATTGTGTAGTTACTTTATCGATTAAGTTCTGTTTTTAACGTAAATGCAGAGTTGCTTCTGGTTGCAGTGTGGCTGTTCATAGTTAATGTTGAGACTTCAAAGAACAGAAATTAGGCTGATCACAGCGTCCCAGGTCTGGTCATAGCAAACAAGGCGGGTTACAGAGGCGTCTAGACTACATGGCCCGTGGCAGGTCCTGTGTGCACTGGTGATTCTATTGAGTCAACTTCCCCTGGCCTTAAAATAAGCTGTGTTATCACT
Source organism: Redunca redunca (assembly GCA_006410935.1). Lineage (NCBI taxonomy): Eukaryota > Metazoa > Chordata > Mammalia > Artiodactyla > Bovidae > Redunca > Redunca redunca. The sequence goes on from SJYQ01096388.1 coordinate 26,989, forward strand.
GCCCTTACTGGATAGTTTCTACTTTCTCCCATTTAAAAATGCCACAAGATGGGGAGGGGACAGATTTCTTGATAGCTATGTGTGAGTTAGTGACTAGGATGAAAGCCAGAGGGCTTCCCTCGTGGCTCAGCTGGTAAAGAATCTGCCTGCAATGTGGGAGACCTGGGTTAGACGCTGGGTTGGGAAGATACCCTGGAGAAGGGAACGGCTACCCACTCCAGGATTCTTGCCTGGAGAGTTCCATGTACTGTATAGTCCGTGGGGTTGCAAAGAGTCGGAGTGACTTTCACTTAATGAAAGCCAGAACTGGGAATGTGAGGGTAGTTCACTGCAGTCCTCTAGAAACATCCCTGTGTGATCATTGTTTTAGTGACTCATGAATTACGTGGAAGAATTGTGAGAAAAATTTCATTCCTTCTCCAAATAGACTGTTCTTCTGTTTGAATTTTGATTGTTTTTAGTTATTTCTATGGTTATATGCAATATGGGATCTTCCGATAATTTCTAAAGCAACACATGTAAATGTAGAAAGAGAAATACATCACTGCTGTGCATTTTACCTAGCGATTGCCCACATATATAAACACAGCTAGTGAGGTCAATGGAGGCTTTTTCATGCTCGCAGCTAAGACTTCTGTTTATCTTTAAGCTGTGGCATTTCAGATGAAGTCATTTACTTATGACAGACTTATGGGGAAATGCTATCCTTTTAAAATATCTAGATAACTTGATTTTATTGCCTATTTATCCGAAAATAATGGTGATGTGTATTTACTGCCTCAGAGATGTGTAGGAAGCACCCAGTTCTGTCTGCATTCCTGACGGGAGGAGCCAAGCTACTGTTAGTCACCGTCTTAAAGAAGACAGTTAAAGAGCTTGATGAAATTGATCTTCAATTGAAAGATCATTAATGAACTAACCTCCTACATTGACAGATCACTCAAGACCCCAGAGAGCATGTGATTTCTTCTGTTTTGCAGTAATTCATTTGAAACATTTACCGAAACCCTTCATGTAAATAGAAGCTGCTCAACTATCTGTAAGTGATGGGTCCTTCTTATTGCTGTTCTAAACCATGCTTCTTCTCATGTGTCGACGAGAAGCACAGTGTGCTCGATGTTCCAGAATCTTGACTTGGACAAAGCACAGGAAGCATGAGTTTAACATATTCCTAAGAGCGAGTGCTTTCTAGGAGAAAATGTTTTTTAAGGGTTATTGATTGAGGATATTTAGTGAGTTACTAATCTAGGAGATCGCTCATTTAAAAAAAATTGCTCTTAGGTTGCTTAAGAAGTTGTGGGTTAGCAGGATAAAAAGGCTGGTATCTGGAGATACATTAATGAAAGTCTTTGCTTTTGGTTCTGGACTATTTCTGTCTGATTTGGTGTCTCGGAGGAGGAAAGCAGAATAGCAGAGCGCCTCCAGCTCCCCATCAGGTCTTTGTATCTTCTCTTCCTTGTTCTCATGGATTCTGACCGCTCCTAACTGCAGCTACCGTGTGTGTCTGTTCCTTTGGTTGCAGTAGCTCAGCCACCTCCTAGTGCTGTGACCTCGTGTCTTTGTCTTTGCAAATCATGGATTATCATGAGGAGTCACTGACCTTAGCCAGCTGATGTGCTTAGAACGGGGTCTGGCACACAGGTCTGGGGAAGGGCCCGCTGCTGTCGTCACGAATGGGGACACCGGAGAGGTCAGTGCACACGGGCATTGTTCATGCAGGAGGAGAGGAGGTCCCCCAGCATGTGGAACGGCACCTTCTCCTAGGACCCGTCTCTCTTTAACCTGAGGGCTACACGTGGCATCTGCTGCTTAGTGGTGTGATGGGGAGTCTGGACCAGGGCCTTGCTCTATGCTCCCAATGATCATGACCTGGGCTTTGTTGGGATAAACTGATGGATTCTTCTGGCATACATGGCACATGGTGCTCTCTGCAGACCCTCTCCCCCTAGGAACATATATTTTGTGTTGAAATAACATCTCCTGTGTTTTCTACCTGCTGTCTGACCTTAGTAGGCACTTGTTTCAGACTAAAATCCCATGCTTTCAGTAAGTGCACATGTGAATTATTTGTTTAGATTAGATAATTTTTGTGTAAAATTGTAGGTATTTATATTCTCTACAACTTGGAGGACTTAGCTTTACCATTCTCATTAGGAATGCTAAAGACTCTTTCTTTTGGAAAGGGATATTTTTCTTCCTTGAACTGTAGTAAGTATATTTCCATGAAGATATATAAATATGTATTGGTATATTAAAAACATAGGTACTTTTAGTATAAGTGATGCTACCTGAAGTTGTCTACTGTTAGTATATTCTATTCCATTATTAAAATGCCACTAGATTGATTTCATGACCCATTAATGAACTATAGCTTTCAGTTTGAAAAACATTGTCCTGAAGGATCACCTGGGATTTCTGTTCTCTCCTGGGCTCACAGTCAAAATTGGGAAGGATGACTGTCAGACATAGTGATGAAGATGATGGAGATGGTGATGATGGTGGTGATGGTGGTGATGATGGTGGTGATGGTGATGATGGTGGTGGTGATGATAGTGATGGTGGTGGTGATGATAGTGATGATGGTAGTGATGGTGATGATGGTGGTGGTGATGATAGTGATGATGGTAGTGATGGTGATGATGGTAGTTTTGATGGTGATGGTGGTAGAAGTGATGGTGGTGGTGATGGTGGGATGATGGTGATGATGGTGGTGGTGGTGGTGATGGTGATGGTGATTATGGTTGTGGTGATGAAGGTGATGATGGTGGTGATGATGGTGGGATGATGCTGGTGGTAGTCATGGTGATGGTGGTGATGATGGTGGGATGACAGTGATGGTGGTGGTGATGATGGTGATGGTGGTGGTGATGGTGATAGTGGTGGTGGTGATGGTGGTGGTGGTGATGGTGATTATGGTTGTGGTGATGAAGCTGATGGTGATAGTGATGATGGTGGTGGTGGTGGTGGTGGTGGTGATGGTGGTGGTGGTGATGGTGATTATGGTTGTGGTGATGAAGCTGATGGTGATAGTGATGATGGTGGTGATGATGGTGATGATGGTCCTGATGATGATGATGGTGATTGTAATGGTGATGGTGGTGGTGATGGTGATGATGATGGTGGGATGATGGGATGATGATGGTGGTGGTGGTGGTGCTGGTGGTGGTGATGATGATGGTGGTGATGGTGGTGGTGATGGTGGTGATGATGGTGGGATGATAGTAATGGTAGTAGTGATGATGGTGGGATGATGGTGATGATGGTGGTGATAGTGATGGTGATGGTGGTGATGGTGATGATGATGGTGGTGGTGATGATGATGGTGGTGGTGATGGTGATGGTGGTGGTGATGGTGATGGTGGTGGGATGATGGTGATGGTAGTAGTGATGGTGCAATGGTGGTGGTGGTGGTGATGGTGATGAAGATGATGACGGTGGTGGTGATGGTGGGATGATGCTGATGGTAGTAGTGATGATGGTGGGATGATGGTGGTGATGGTGGTGGTAATGGTGGTGGTCCTGATGCTGATGTGATAAGGTGAGGATGATAGTGATGATGATGACAATAACAGTGGTGATGGTGATGATGACAGGGATGATGTTAGTGTCAGCTACTGTTTATTCACATATTCTTTATGTATTAGTTTTAAAAAAATTTAAAACAATACATGCTTATTTTAAGTAATAAATAAAGAAAGAAGTAATGTTCACAGTCCCATGTGCTAAGTCACTTCAGTCGTGTCTGACTCTTTGTGACCCCGTGGACTGTAGCCCACCAGGCTTCTCTGTCCATGGGATTCTCCAGGTAAGAATACTAGAGTGGGTTGCCATGCCCTCCTTCAGGGAGTCTTCCTGTCCCAGGGATTGAACCCACATCTCTTACATATCACAATACAAATGGTTAAAGAAAGTTGTTATTCTCACCTTCACTGTAACTAGCGAGAACAGTCTGGCTCCATCTTCCTTACCTTTGTCTTGCCCATATGTGTGGGTGGAAACATATGTACTATATGTGGGGTTTTCATTTTGTAAAAAACTGGAATTCTTTACTGAGTAGTTGATTTCTTGCTTGGAAACCATCACGATCTTTGCTCCAGAGAAGCATCTCAGTCTCTCCTTAGGTTTTCAAGGTGTGGCCACCTGCGTTAGGTCAGCTCATACCTTCCGTGGCTATTCCGGGCGTGTCTGGTTATGGGATGCCCCAAACGATGCCACTGGATATAGATATGTGAACGTATGTGTGCTTTCACTTCAAGGGCTATATCTCCCAGTCGGGTATCGCCAGGTCAAAGAGCTTTTGTAGTTTTAGTTGCCATAGTTGCTTTCCAGGAAGGTGTCACCATTGCCCACTTACTGAGCACATAAGATGTCCTAGGCTTGGCATGAACTCCTTGTTCTCCTGACTTTGAGCCTCACACCCTCTCTGTGCTTTGTTGGCAGTGACCAGCCCATCCATTCAGGCTAAGTCCTGTGTGCGGACGGGTGGAGGCCCGGAGGAGGGCAGACAGAGGCTCCTCCAGGGCCCCAGCCCAGCTTCTCAGCCTGCTGCTTCTCCTGTCCCCTCGGTCCTCGGTCATTAGGGCATGGATTCATTTTACCAGCCATCATTGTTCCTCTCTTCTTAGACGAGATAAGAATTCTACCTGCCTTTGCGTTTGCCTAACCTGCAGCGCTAGCAGAGCGCTTGTAGCACTTTGTCCTGTATTCAGGGGAGCGGAGGGCGTCCTTCTCACACCCGACCTTTGAGTTCCTTGCAGACGAAGCCCGTCTGTCATCTTGTGCCCCTGCAGAGAGTCACCTGGTGCCGAGTCGCTGAAACTCAGTAAGTGGCTTTGGAAAACACAAGAGAGTGTCGCCAGAACGTGTGTGCTTGTTTGTGGGCGAAGTCCTCGTTCTTCCTTCTGTTTTCTCAGATGCGCTGCTATGCGTCACATTCAGCCTGCCTGTCCTTAGCTCTGGACACAGGCCAGCTGCCAAGCCCATTTATACGAGTTTGTAGAGGAAGCCGTGCCTAGGGACTGGCAGCACCCCGGTCTCTCCCCGGGGGCTCCGGTGGGTGCGGGTGGACTTTGCTTCTGTGGCTCCATCCCTATTTCAGCTGACCTGAAATAGTCCCCGTTCACTGAATGCCCAGGCATCAGACACCAACGTACAGCTACCAAATGTGCGTGCGCCCAGGGAAGCCTTACTTCCTCAGTTTAAAGGGACCCATGGTAGGCTGACTTCAGAGGACCTCTTACTTTCATACTTACCATCCCTACATCACCTCTGATGTCCAGGGAAGATGGACTAAAATCTCTCAACTGACTAAAAGCATGGTCCTTTCTCCCAGCTGCCAGTTCTCAGTTTGGATCCCGCCCCCCATGACTTCACTGCTCAGCCGGCCTTGGAGGGAAGAAGGCACCTTGCCGGGATTGCTGAGCTCGCTGACTTGCCAAGGTGATGGAAGCTGCAACCCAGCTTGATCGTTTGGGGGCAGGAAGGAGGGCGAGGACTGCATCGGACAGAAGAGGACGTCCAGTGACAAGCCCCATATCTCCGGGGCTTCCGTCCTCTCTGAATCCACGTCTACCTGTGCTGCATGCGGCCCCCCCTTGGCTCTGTGGATGCCAGTCACTGTGGTGGGACCTGGTGGGTGACTCACACACTGGCTCCAAAGGTGCCCCCAGAAGTGGCCCAGCATCCCTGCTGCTCACGTTTCCTTGGCCACATCCTGTCCCATGGGGGCAGAGGAGAGCAGGTCAGAGTGTGCTCAGAAGAGATGAACCTGAATTTTGGTCGACACCCCTGCCGTGGGGGCCACATAGGTAGATGAAGGGAGAAAAAAAAGAGAGAGAGAGAGGGCAGCATATCCTAGGACATAAATAAAACTCTCTCTCGTAAGAGATTCGCTCACGGATTCTGCCAAAAGAGAAGTCCCCAAAATGCTGTGATAAATGGCGACATCACTGTAACCAATTTACGGTGATTCCTTTGAAGGACAACAGTCATCTTTCTGCAGAAAGACGTTCTGTGAAGAACGCTGGAGCACTTGTCAGCCCACACGGGCATCCTTAATACATGGCCTGACCCGTGCACCCATTACCATAAACTCAACCACAGATAGACACCCGGAGGCGGGGCCGCCTGAGCTGCAGCCCAAAGGGAGAGCGGACTCTGCCTGCAGCAGAACGCATGCCCCTGACTTCCCAGAAAGCCGGGGCTTGGTTTTCTCCAAGGCTTCTGGTTCTTTCTGTCCCTGCTGGAAGCATAACTTCTCATTTCAGAGTCACATAGTGTATCCGCTCCTTAAATATGACTGATAGGAGGAAATCGCAGCGCCCCTCTAGCTGTTTGCACCGTTTTCATGCTGTGGGGTCTCTGGTGGAAATGAAAAGACTTGATTTGGGGGATTTGAAATCAAATAGGAGTTTTGATGTGAGAGAGCATGTTCATTTCCACATAGGATAATTTTACAGATCGACTTAATAATAATGTGTAATAAACAAGCAAATAAATGGCTACAGCTTCCATGGGGCTTGGCCATCGTTCAAGCCCAGCCCTCGGTGCCTTTGGTATCGAGATGGAAGAGCTGCGGTGGTTGGCTTATGGTCTTCACAGGAGCGGTGGGAGTGGCATGTTCCTCTGTGTCTCCAGGGTTGGGGAGAGGCTGATGGTTCCGAGGCAATGGTGGCCTTTCTGATCCCTTTGAGAGATGCAAAACTGCGTCTCCAAGTCTTTTGTTCTTTGGAGAAAACTTACACTGAAATAAGAGAGCAATAAAACCAGCTTGCCTGATTTCTCAGAGCGTTCATTTGGTCCCTGAAAGTTTACCAGATGATTCTGGTCACCATCTACCCCAGGAAACAGTTTTTCCTTTTGTTAAAAAAAAAAAAAAGAGGAAGAATTGATGGAATAAGGTAAGTCCATTTGCTGCATGAAATCGAATAGTCTTGGAGACAGTAATATACGCTTTTTAGATGTTTTAAAAGAAATGCATGTACTTATTTATTTCGGGCTGAGTCAGGTCTTGGCCGTGGCGCACAGGCTTAGTAGTTGTGGCCCCGCAGCCTGTGGGATCTTAGTTCCTGGCCAGGGATTGAACTCATGACCCCTGCTGTGGAATCAAAGTCTTCACCACTGGAGCACCAAGGGATGTCCGGGAATACGCCCTTCTGTATCCTTTCTCTTACCCATCCAGTAAGTATTCACTGAGTGCTTGCTGTCTGCCAAGCTGTGCTGTGGGAGGTCTGCAGACTCTGGACTTGATAGACGGCTTCTAGGTTTATGGTGTAAACGGTGACTGTCCTTTTGCCTCTTGCCTAGACCGTCTGATTTGTCCTTTTGAACCTGAGAACGCCACATTTATTCTCTTTAAAATACACTTGAATCAAGCCTACCTCCCCGCCTCCAGCCCCACATGGCCCCCTGACACCCCAAACTCTGCTTGTGACCCCCTTCTTGGCACCCTCCCCGCTCTTCTCTGCCGTTGGGAGTCCTCTGACTTCCCAGGGCAGCTCAACTGTGTCCCCCGGGGAAACCCTTCTGCCCCACCTCCTTCTGGGAGGGACGCTCTCCCATCACACATGCCGGGGCGTCCGTACGACTGGTCCTGCACGTCCCGTCCGGAGGCGCATTTCCTTGTTCATTGACTGACCCTGCATAGTGGTTCTGGCTTTTCCAAGAGACTCCAGTGACATTTTCCGGTTGGCATGGATTGTGAGGGTCCTTGGCTGCAGCCCTGCCCTTTTCACAGGTGAGGAAACAAAGACTTAGTGTGGTGCTGGCCCTTGCTCAGGTTTCCCCGGCCAGACCTGCAGTGGAACGAAGACAGGCGTCCAGATTCCTGATGACAGTCCAGGGCTTTCTATGTGACATCATGCGGCCTTGCAGCGAAGTTGAGTGCGCGAGAAACCTGCGTGCCGTTCAGTATACAGGCTCATTACATATTTGCGTATCTGTATTACTCGTGGTTATATCTTTTTGTAAAAAAAATAGAGAGCATGGAATTCATTTGTCAGGAATGTAATCTATCAAACCAACATTACATCTGTGTCAAAACCAGGTTCGTCTTTTATCACTCTGAGTTACAGTGCCTTTTTAAAGACACGAAACTAAGTGCAGTGTCTACGGCTTCTCCATGTATGTCACCATGCTTTTAATCTTCAATCTCCTTTCTTCTTTCTCAACCTTTAAGAGAGATACACCTTTGTTAAATATCAGTATAATTAAATTATCAATAATCAATATATTTTCTGACACCATGTTGCATATTTTTCAAGTCTTGTTTCTTGAGGGCAAATTTTAGCATCCCGAATGCCTACTACAATTAAATAAACTTAAATGGAGAAGGGCATGGCAACCCACTCCGGTATTCTTGCCTGAAAAGTCCCATGAACAGAGGAACCTGGCAGCTTACAGCTCATGAGATCGCAAAGAGTCAGACACAACTGAAGTGACTTAGTAGCAAATAGGTATTTATGAGTTAAGGACTTGGTTTGTTGCAGTTATGGTGCCAAGAGACAGTCACTGTATATAGTACATCTATGTTTCTTGTTTGCATCTTGGCAACTAAACCATAGAGAGATTTTTTGGTTTTGTTTTTGTTGTTCCTCATGGTGTTTGTATCAACATTCATGCAGATACAATAATTCAGTGTGACGGAAAATCAGTGTTTTCCTGAGCTGATTTGCATATGCATGTCAGATCTAGCTATGCCATTTTTATGCTATTGAGGAAAACAGAGTGACCTTTTTACCAAGTTTTTGATTCTGGAGAATGCTGTGTTTTGAATGTGGAGAGGAGGGGGCTGCAGAAGAAAGGTGAAGAAGCAATTGTTGATTTATACCGTGATGCTAGCCACAGTCAGGAGTCTAAGATGCTTTCCAGCTATAATTGTATCTTTGCTCAAGGCTACTATAGTTATACTCCATTAAATCCCACTGTCAGTCATCTCCAGAGGTGCAAGGAGCCCAGGCTGAACCTGACCACCGAATAGTCCCAGCTCGCCTTTGTGTTTCTTCTCTTGTTTCAAAGCGTAGTGTGATCGTGGACATGGAGATGATGCATCCATCACAAGATTACACAGTAACACTAATTTATGGGATCATGGTAGAGTAATCAGAAATACATCGTAAAACGTGTCTAGCTAGCTGTCCTCTTAAAGGCCCTGCCTTTCATCATGATTATTTTCCAAAAAGAAATAAAAGACAAAATGTCATCCAGTAAATATGTTGGTGAATAACATCTATCTGAAATGGGTAGTTTTCCCTCAACAAGAACAGTAAAGTACACTACGGAAGCATTCGACTGGCTTCTGTCAAAATAATTATCCTGCAGTTATCTCTGCCATCCTGTTAGCTTTTGCATGTGGGGATGGGATGTTGTGCTTTTGTGGTCTTCAACTCCAAGCTTAGAGTTCTGCCAGGAACTGTTTCGCTGATGGATTTTTTTTCTTCTTAAAGTCTAGAAAAAAGAACAGGGAAGGGCTGTTTAAAAGGAACTGTGCTCTGACGCATAGGTAGTGGGTAAATCCTTCGCAGACCCAGTTGGCTGCCTGTACTGTGAGCTCAGGGTCCTTCTGTCAGCGTCTCCACACTCATCAGGACCACAATACCTGGTCCAAGCCCAAGGTCAGCCAGTGTGACTAAGGAAGGAACTCCAAAAATGCAAGGTATTGGAAATAAATGGGGGTAACTGCATTAGGACATGCATCCTTAAATGTCTGTTACAAAGTGTCATTCCTAAACTTCCATCTCAAGTCAGTTGTTGGTTTTGATTTTAAGTTGAGGGGCAGACATTTACAGTTACAGACTCTTTGCTGCTGCTGCTACTGCTAAGTCGCTTCAGTCGTGTCCGACTCTGTGCAACCCCATAGACGGCAGCCCACCAGGCTCCCGCCACCCTGGGATTCTCTAGGCAAGAACACTCTCCAGTGCATGAAAGTGAAAAGTGAAAGTGAAGTCGCTCAGTCGTCTCCGACTCTTCACAACTCCATGGACTGCAGCCCACCAGGCTCCTCCCTCCATGGGATTCTCCAGGCAAGAGCACTGGAGTGGGGTGCCATTGCCTTCTCCGACAAACTCTTTAGGCATCTTTGATTCAAGGATACTTTTCAAAGATGTGCCCTACACAGCAGAGTACATGTGTGCTTCCTATTTCTTCCTATTTTTTGGAAAGACTGTCCCTAAAAGAAGGATCTTTGGGGGGGGGGCGGTATTTATTTAAATCACAGCAGAGTACATGTCTGCTTCCTATTTCTTCTTCTTTCTTTTCTTAATTTTTGGAAAGAGTGTCCCTAAAAGAAAGATTCTTTTTTTGGGGGTGGAGGGAATGGGTGTTTATTTAAATGAGTGTATTCAATGTGCTCCTGTTTTAAAGCATTTTTAGTTTAACAGCAATTTTCCATGCAGAATATCATCTCACTTGTCCAAATCTTGGCCCATGGAGGAGAAATGTCCTGGGCAGAAGCCTGCTTTGACCTCTGCATTCTTCTCCAGGTGACATCTGTGATTTTAAGGCAGGATCTTTTTTTTTTTTTAAGAGAAATTTATCTCTCAGTGGGATTATTTTCTTTGCAATTCACCGCCAGGGTAAGTCCTTTTGACTCATCACGCGTGTGTACTTGACTAAGTAGCAACACTTTAAGAAAAGTAAACTCCGTGCTTTTCTGCTGTCATATTTGATTTGAGCTATGCTCTGACGGTTGTTTGAAGCTAACATGAAATGCAGCGCCTGCCTGATCCATTTTAGCAGCCCATTATCATAATTTCACTGTCGTATGGCCACTGACTTAATGTACTTACAAATGACAGAGAAAGTGTGTTACATGACCTTAGGGTTTTCAAAAATTAAATGACGTCGTAAGTCGTATTTCAAAGAATAGCTAAGGAGAACGGTTTTCTTTCCTGCATAAAGTGTCACTACGCACAGCAACAGGATATTGTATTTCTTTTTTATTACACAAAAATGTGAAGCTTTTAAACTCCTAGATTCCCCACATAAAATTTAATATTGGGGTAGGGAATGAGATATCCAGTGGATAAATCTGCTTCACCCCCACCTCATCCCCTCTCATCTCGAGATGAAATGCCTTCAAAACTTAGAAATGCAGAAATACTTTGAAATTCTTATCTGATGATGAATCTAGTATTTTCTTCCTTACACAAAGCCCATGAGTTCCCACCTCAAGGGCAGTAAAGTGCTTATATTTACTGACGCATGCTTTGCTAGGATGCTTAAACATAGATCACTTTTTCCTTCTGTGTTTAGGAATCAGTTTTGGTTTCAAGAGTGTTCTTTTGAAGGAACTGAGTCTTCCAGTCTGGGGTGAAGTGGGATCTGGAGGAAACTCTTCATGGAAGTGAGTGACATTGGTGTCTCGTCAGCACACAGAGCTCTGTGATGCCCTGAACTCATGTGGCCGAGTCCCCCCACCACAGGAGGGGTTACGGGGAGGGTGACGGAACACCAGGCTGTGACATGCACCCCATGCATGGGCCGTGGGCAGACCAGGACAGACCATGGGCCAGTCCAGGGTAGGGCCTTGCACAGAGCGTGGGCGTAATCAGCTCACTCGCCTGCTTAGGGTCCTTCTGCAAGGAAGGAGCGGCGGTGGTGGTTTACGTGCTAAGTTGTGCCCGATTCTTTGCCGACCCCATGGACTGTAGCCCGCCAGGCTCCTCTGCCCATGGCATTTCCCAGGCAAGAATACTGGAGTGGGTTGCCATGTCCTTCTTCAGGGTTTCTTCCCGACCCAGGGATTGAACCTGCGTCTCCAGCATTGCCGGAAAATTCTTTACCACTGAGCCACCTGGGAAGCCAAGGAAGGAATGGTGTGGCTCAAACCATAGCTCACTGAAGGAGCCCTTCGACTGGAAGAACGACTGATTGATTTCTAGATCACAAAAAATAGTGGGCCTCCATGCAACAGTCAGAGCTCAGAAGCCTTTTGCAATTAGATCCTGAAAAATAAACATGGGGCCCAGTGCAATAAGGAGGCAGCCTTATGGGAGATAGAGCGGCTTACCAACCTTGCCTGCAGTTCAGTGAACAAAAATCTAACTTGTATGTTGATTTCCACGTGGTCATTAGTGATAGTGGTTATTGGAAGTATATGGTGATCAGGAGGCACACTGGTATGTCAGGAAACGCAAGTCACAGGCTTGGGTTCTGTGGCAACCTAAGGATGTCCTTTGAAAGCCAAAAAGTGGGGCTGAAACAAAAGGTCTTACCTCCCTTCAGCTCCCACCTGCAAACCGTGAGGCTTGTGCATGAGTCAGAAAGGACAGGGATGACCTGGGGATCGCCTGCAGAGCACATGGGCTGAGTCCACGAGGGGACTTGCTGCAAGTCTGTTTCGTGCAATGTGGGACCTTGCAAATGTCCTGTTACACCCCGGCACTATTGACAGGAAGAGTGTTATTTAAAGTTACTAGAATTCAGTGCTGCTTCTAAACTGAATTTGCACTTTTTTATGCACCAGAATTAAACTGCAGGGTGGGAGGAAAGGTGTAGTTGCAATGTGTGCTTACAAACCACTTTTCATAAAGATGTTTTCAGCCAAAAACAATTAGACCATTGGAAAAAATTTTCTGATGTAGCCCCAAAGATTTTGTTCCTGTCATGGATTTCAGTTCAGTTCAGTTCAGTCGCTCAGTCGTATCTGACTCTTCGCGACCCCATGAATCGCAGCATGCCAGGCCTCCCTGTCCATTACCAACTCCCGGAGTTCACTCAGATTCACGTTCATCGAGTCAGTGATGCCATCCAGCCATCTCATCCTCCGTGGTCCCCTTCTCCTCTTGCCCCCAATCCCTCCAAGCATCAGAGTCTTTTCCAGTGAGTCAACTCTTCGCATGAGGTGGCCAAAGTATGGCAGTTTCAGCTTTAGCATCATTCCTTCCAAAGAAATCCCAGGGCTGATCTCCTTCAGAACGGACTGGTTGGATCTCCTTGCAGTCCAAGGGACTCTCAAGAGTCTTCTCCAACACCACAGTTCAAAAGCATCAATTCTTCAGCGCTCAGCCTTCTTCACAGTCCAACTCTCACATCCATACATGACCACAGGAAAACCCATAGCCTTGACTAGACGGACCTTAGTCGGCAAAGTAATGTCTCTGGCTTTTGAATATGCTATCTAGGTTGGTCATAACTTTTCTTCCAAGGAGTAAGTGTCTTTTAATTTCATGGCTGCAATCACCATCTGCAGTGATTTTGGAGCCCCCAAAGATAAAGTCTGACGCTGTTTCCACTGTTTCCCCATCTATTTCCCATGAAGTGATGGGACCGGATGCCATGATCTTCATTTTCTGAATGTTGAGCTTTAAACCAACTGTTTCACTCTCTTTCACTTTCATCAAGAGGCTTTTTAGTTCCTCTTCACTTTCTGCCATAAGGGTGGTGTCATCTGCATATCTGAGGTTATTGATATTTCTCCCGGCAATCTTGATTCCAGCTTGTGCTTCTTCTAGTACAGCGTTTCTCATGATGTACTCTGCATAGAAGTTAAATAAGCAGGGTGACAATATGTAGCCTTGACGTACTCCTTTTCCTATTTGGAACCAGTCTGTTGTTCCATGTCCAGTTCTAACTGTTTTAGTGGGCCTGAAAAAATGCTTTCTTTTCTTGATTTCAGTGAAAGGTCATTGTGTGGCTCTAGTTTTCCTTAAACTGAATATGCACCAAGATTACAGATATATCCAAATATTTCCCCCACGGAGGAAACCTCATTTTTATGTTGTAGCTCTGCCCATAATCCTGCATGGGCTCGTCTGAAGCTGCCATCTCCCAGTTTGAATAAGTGATGCCAACAGAAAGCTCCCAGGCGGTGCCCAAGGTAAAGAACCTGCCTGCCAATGCAGGAGGCACAAAAGACTCGGGTTCTTTCCCTGGGTGGGGAAGATCGCCTGGAGAAGGAAGTGGCAACCCACCCCAGTATTCTTGCTTGGACAATCCCATGGACAGAGGAGCCTGGAGGGCTCCAGTCCCTGGAGTCGGACACAACTGAAGCGATTTGGCACGCACACAACAGAAAACGCGAGCTCCCGCTGCACTGGGGACACGTGGGTTGGTCAGGCACCTCGGAGACTCTGTTGCATATGCTGGCTGCTGGGGTCAAGCTGCACGCTGACCCGGACTTAGGGCAGGGTGGCCTGGGAAGCTGCCCGGGGTGAGACACAGGGTGGGGGCTGAGGGCTTCCAAGGCACCAGGGCAGGGCTCCTCAGTGGGTCCAACGTCCTAACGAGAAGGAAGGAAACCTTGGGGGTGGAGCTGAAAGGTGCTCTCGTTCTCCCACATCTTTGGTCCCCGTAGTAGAGACGCCACTCTGGAGGAAGCTCTGTTTCCAACGGTTCTCCCTCCTGAAAGACGGGGAGAGCATATTGTATGTGTATTCAGTCCTGGTACAGGCTGCAGTGGAAGGAAGCTGGGGGACATTCCACACCTGTGGAAATGCATAAAGCAGGGCATTCCGAGACCAACCATGCAGGGTTCTTCAGACGCAGGGCGGGCAGGACTCCACCTTCCCGCTGTCACTTCCGGATGAATCTCGGGGTCGAGGTTAGAACCCCTTCTCCCCTCCCCGCAGCCGCTTCCTTAAGGAGTCGTGGGTCTGAAGGGTTTATTAGGACCATAAATCGCCTCTCCTCTCAGTCAGATGCTCAGAAACAGCACGGTGTGATACTGGCCATCTTGGTGTTGGCATGTAAATCACTGCAGATTAAATTATTAGATAATTTGGAAACTTAACAGTTTGCATTCTGTACTTCCAATTGTTTTGCTGACTTGCACTTTTCTTGGCTGTCCAGCATTTTATTAACCGTCTTGGAGACATCTATCACCTCCTTCCTCTTCATTTTCCAGTGGGCAAATTTTCCCAGGAAGGAGAGTTGCAATACTGATGTCTGCAGCCACTGCTCCAAAAAGATTGCTGTATTTCCATTGACATGCAGTGCATTACCATAATTGGCTTTTCTACATGATAGGAGAGAGGAAATAATAATGTCATTTTATTTACAGCCAGAGTGTCGCTTTATGAGACTTCTCCAAGTTTCTGCCATGCTGTGTAGGTCAAATGACATCTTTTGATCAGTCCTGTCCAAAGACATCAGAGCCGAGTGGCATGTAATGGAGACCTAGTGACAAACCAAATCTAGAAAAGCAATAAGACTGCCAGTTTCCCATTAAACAGCCTGCTAAACAGCACAGCTTCCCCGTGTCGGCTACGAAACCACTCTGACCACCTAAATCAGGAGCGTGAGACGAGGCTGAATTGGACATTAGTGCTGCAAATGACTGCGGTGATTGCCAGGGCGCCCCTCCTCCCCCACCCCCCGAAATCAGCGGGCAAACCAAGCGAGTTACAGCGAGCACCATTCATTTCTCTCCTGCCACTTGCTGGTTTTCTGATCTGGTTTATTTAGGTTTGACATCAGGCAAATGGTGAAGCGGGATATCTCTGACAGATATTCTTGCTGATTTAACGGGAGGCACACCGCTCAGGGAAGATGGATCTGAGACAGGATTCCAGAGTGGTGGCTTCTCCCTTTTCCACCCCCATTTCTTCCCTTGATGATCCGTCTCCGTGGTAGGCACTTCCTGCTCACCGTCAAGTCAGGAAACCCCTTCAGAACTTTGGAGGAAGTTAAGTTTGACTGCCTCACGTAGTGGGAGTGTGGTTTCTTTAAAAAAGGATGCTTAAACGGGCCTTTTATACCAGAGACTGGAAAACGGAGTTATTTCTGCTTCCCAGGTGAGGGGGCGATGTGGACCCGGATACCGTGTGTGCGAACCAAGCAAAGCAGCACCCTTGGCGGGTTCCGCTGCATGGATGGGCTTCGGGTCACGTTTAGTGTTTCCTCTTCCCTTACTTCCTCATTCTCACTGGTAGTTACTGAGCCTCAGTTTCGTTCCAGGCTTCCAGAGAGCTGCCGAGCCCAGGTCCCCTAAGCTGCTGTCAGTGCTTATGGCCCAGGGGCAGGACAGAAACCAGACCCATGATCACCTGTGCAGCTGGGGGTCCTGGAGGCCTGGCCAGCGGGCAGACAGAGCCTGTTCTGCAGTGGGGAGGCTGTGGCTGGGCAGAGAGGTGACTCAGCAGAGGAGCCTTGGAGGGGTCATGATTGGAGACAGATCCTTTTATTTTTTTTGTCCCCACTTTTAAAAATCATGGTAAAATGTACATAAAATCATCTAAACCGTGGAAAAATGTGCAATTAAATGGCATTAAGTCCATTCACATTGTTGTTCGGCCATCACCACCCCCATTTCCAGAACTTTTCAGCTTCTCAGATTGAAACTTGGTCCCCATGAAGCACAATTTCTCACAGGTCCTGGCCACACATCCTGCTTCCTGTCTCTGCGACGACCAGCCAGTTAGCATGGCTGGAAAGGGGTTCCAGGGGAGCCGTCCCTGAAGGCAGACCCCAAGAAGATGGTCCTCCGCGGCCGCTCACAGCTGGTCCCTGGCCTTGATGTTCAGCTGGGGTTGTCCGAGGACGGTTTTGCTGACCTTGATGTAGATAAAGACCTGCTTTTACAAGCAGGATATTCTAAAGACAGAATGCATCAAAGCTCACACCACTTGGAGTTGCTGGTAGAAGTGGGCCCTGTGCCATCCTCTGCGTGCGTATCAGGAGCCTGGCTCTGAAACAGACACCCCCCCACACCCCTACCCTGGCAAGTAGCTGCCATCATCTGTGCTCAGGGGTGGCTCCCCCTGCCTCTTTGCCTCAGCATCCTCCTGCAGACGTGGAGAGCAGACACAGGCCTTCCCCGTACCTAGCTGGCGAGAGGCTAACAGTTAATAAATGCAGGGCACTTAAGATAGTGTCTGGTCCAGAGAAAGGCTTCAATAAATATTACCTATTATTATTCAATGACATTTTAATCCGAAGCATAATGCCAGCTGGGCAGATATGCTGTGGGTATGAAATGTTTACCCAAGAACAAGTAAATTCTTTCTTTAAAAAATAACAGTATATTATCAGTCCTCTCAAATAAATTTCTAGTGTGCTGAAAAAAGGCATTCTCTCTCTCTCTGGGTGGATCATTATCCCGGAATATATTTCATTCCGACCTGAGATTGGACTTCAGTGTTGTCATGGAGAAAACACTTCTGATCGCAGTGGGCCCCTTACCTTGCTACAGAGAATTTATTTACGCGAATGTCCCTTTTTGCTTCCAGGCTGTGGCTTCAGAGCTTGGAGATCTGTTATCATCAAACGTCCTTGTTTCTGGGCTTTGCGGATCTTTTTTCTAGTCCACTCCCACGGGGTCGTTTAGATGGTCTTTAGTATGAGCTCTCTTTCTCCCTCAGCAGACTTTCTTTCAGAAATAGTGCTTTTTTTTTTTTTTCCTCGACAGTTTAAACATGTCCAGCGTTTCTTCCCAAGCAGTTTTGTGAACAGAACCAACACAGACAGAAGGGAAGAGAGAAACACAGAGACTAGGTAAGAGGTCGGAGTGGAGGCTCTGGGCCTCATCCAGCCGGTCTCGTGGAGAAAGGCTTTCCTGGTAGAACGGCTGGAATAGGATTGGTTTTGTTTCTGATGCTCCACCAATGAATCTTCTACTTGCAAACCTTTTCCTAGAAATCTTTGAGCATCCAGGACACCAACCCAAAGCCAGAGTTTCTAGAGAATGTGGTCTTGGGGTTGACTTGGGGCACCCTGAGCAGACTTCCAGAAGGAATCAAAAGACAAAACATCTCTAGACTATCCAGTAGTTGCTGTTTCCGTGAGATTTCTATAAAGGGCAGGAAGGACGAGTATAAGGGCCCTGCGTCTCCCCTAATGATGTGGAGCGTCGCCCCAACCCCTGCTGTGGATCTCGGTGGGGGCAGTGTGGGGAATAGCAGGAAGAGGGCATGAGGCTGGAACCCAGACAGTGACGCCAGCATCTCCATCTCTGTAGCCAGGAGCATCCCCATCCCACTTAAGGATGCGGATGAGGAGTGAAACCCACCCACCTGCTGAATTCACGTCTCTGGGTGCCCCAGGCATCCCAGCCTGCAGTCTGCCTGAGCCCCATCTCCAGGTGTTCAATAATGCAGCAGGATTTAGCTGCACCAAAGTGTCACCTGTCTAGGTGAGTCGTGCCGGTGTCTATCTGAAGTGACATCCGTCTCTGAGTCCCGGCGTCGCTCACCGACTCCTCTCTTTTATCATCCCACGTTGGGAAGGTAACGTTTTCGACAAGGTTGTTCCCTGTTCCCTGGCTCGTTTCCTGCCCTTCCCCCATCCCTTCCTCAACCCTGAGCGCACCTGATCAAAGCATCATCGCTGACAAAGGTTTCCTCCTCCAAATTAAGTGAGCCCAACCAGCCCAGCAGACTTTACGAAGAAAGCAAGGGAAGTGCTGAGCACCGAGTTAATGAATCTGGCAACAGGGAGGAGGGTATGGGGCCCGGATAATATGGTCCAGTGAAGGTCATCCCTCCTGGCGCTTCCTGTAAGGAATGCAGGGGAGCCGGTTGTGTGGAGTGCGGCTCACATCTGTCCTGCCGTGCCGTGGTCATCTGTATAAGTAATGGAAACAGGTTAAAGACTTCCATTCTGGTGTTGCCAGTGGGGATGGAAATGAACATGCCAGTGAAATCTCCTCGGCAGAGCTGAGCGGGGAGGGGCCTGGACTAGTGCGTCCGCACTCCCTTTGGTGGCGGGAGCCCTAACGAGAGTGCTGGGATGTATAGTTCATCAGATGGAAGAGGAAGAGCAAGTCAATCTCAGAGATTAGAATCGCAGCAGGATTGCCAGTGCAGGGTGCCGTGCCCTCCCGGGGAGACCTCTGCTAATGACACGCTCTTTTCATCCCAAGGTGGGGTGGGGGCGGTGAGGAGGGGCAGGCTGCCACAAGGGTTATCTGCAAGTTCAAGGTGGTCTTAGGATGGCTCTGAGAACCCTGTCTTGAAAACTTAGAGGGAAGGAGGAGAACCTGCCTTGTCTTTATTTCCCTGTAATTATAAAGGAGCCACTTTTAGAACGCGGGAGTTGGTGATGGACAGGGAGGCCCGGCGTGCAGCAGTCCATGGGGTCGCAAAGCGTTGGAAACGACTGAGCAACTGAACTGAACTCGCAGTGCCTGAAAAGTCATTTTACTCCCTTCCTTGTCCATGTGAGCAAGAGCCATTTTATTTGAATTGCTGAAGTGCTGTTTAACCTTCTTTCAAAGCTGGAATGGGATTCGGCTTTCCTGGGTAGCCACCCTGCTTCTAGAAAAATCAGGTCTTCTAGTGAGAGGAACACCCTACGTGCCACGTGTGCTGTGACGTCCTTGTAAATGCAAGTATGTTAATGTGGGTTATTCCACGTGTTCCCTGCTAAAATGCTGTATCCGTACTTTGTATTTTCCAGTATCACTATCTTTCTTCTGATGCTCTTAACTTAAAATCCAAGTGAGTTAAAAATGGAAACATTTCGTTTGCTAACCTGTTATGCTACAGGCCGGTATCTGAATGATTCCAAGTACCTACATTTGGGGGCATGGCAGAAGCTGAGCGTCTCTGATGGAAAGAGCCCATCTCTCTGTTTTCATCAGGATGTGTGTCCCCAGTAGGGACAGGTGGGGATGAGCACCGGTTGTCTTGTGTGGGTGGGTGTTTCTAGTAACCAGGCTGGTGTCTGCAGGGTTGAGAAGGAGGGACTTCAAGCTGACTTTAAGGAAGGAAGTCGTGATGGGGAAAGGCTTTCTGTTGCTTCTGCTGTTTCAGCGAGGCGCCCACACTTATATTCATCTTTCCCAGGAACAATGATCGCGAGCGGGCAGAGTTCTGGGGAATTCATCTCCAGGGGAACAGAAAGAAGGACTCACAGGAAAACACCCTTGTATTGTGCATAATTGGGGTGAGGATTGAGACGCAGGTTTGTGGGGGGGATTGCAGACCTAATTGCTCAGAGCCAAGGTTACTCAGACTTAGGGGGATTTGAAACTTTGCTACACTTAAGCATGAAAAAGCAAAGACAGCTGTCACTTCTCCCCGTTCTTCAAATGACTTTTGACTATCAGAGCAAATCTTGTCTTCTTTAAAGAAACAAAGAAGTTATAAACATGTTGGCCTGTGATTTGAGAAATAGGATCTAGCTCTCATTTGCTGACGGCGTGCGCCCTGTGGCATAATTGCCATGTGAGAAGAACATATTTTCGCAGACAATATGTGTGTGTTTACACTGTAAACCGTCAGGGCACACGGTGGTGGTGTCAGGTTCAACTCTAGCAGGGATGGTCTATGTCGCCTTCTGTCCACTCGCATCAGAAGACGCGGGGCTTTATCTGGCTAGGGATGGCAGCGCATCTTTAGGGACACACTGGCATCCAGAAGGCACCTTTTATGGAAAAAAATACTAACAAGAGTTAATTTATTTTTAACAAGTGAAGTCTAGCCATAAGAACAGTTGTCTCATTCTCATTTAGGGGGTGGTGGGGAGGTCTTTGTATTTTTTATTCCCTCCCACCTGCACACACCCATACGCCCACGTGGAGGCTGGCGGCTTCCCACTTGGAGTGTGCTCGTCCCATCGGCCTCTGCATGTCGTCTGGCATGTGGCAGGACCCACCGCGCGTGTTCACTGCGTCACGCTCCACGCCACATGCTGGGCTCGGGAGGGCTGGGGGCGGTGGTGGTGGCGGCGGGTGGGGAGTGATGGCAAAGCTGTTTTGACACAAAAAGAAGTAGCAGAGATGATGATTTGAAGTCTTTGTTTTATTTGATGGGAGGAATGTCATTTCTTTCTGTAAGTGATTGTAGAAGAAGAAT
The DNA here is from genome assembly GCA_006410935.1 of Redunca redunca. Classification (NCBI taxonomy): domain Eukaryota; kingdom Metazoa; phylum Chordata; class Mammalia; order Artiodactyla; family Bovidae; genus Redunca; species Redunca redunca. The sequence goes on from SJYQ01096388.1 coordinate 47,721, forward strand.
TTTATGCTGCAGTTACCGTTTCTACGCTTATTCATTCATCAGATTTCCTCAGGGTGGG
>SJYQ01096388.1:68925-112715 GCA_006410935.1 Redunca redunca
ATATTGCAACTTGTTCATAAAATCAGTTTTATCTCCTTGATTCTTCATCTTACATAAATTTCATCATAAACAAAATTATCTTACATAATTTTCACTGTGTTTGAGTTAATGTTGTTAAATCTGAGTGATTTAATTATTTCATCATAGGCTAACTCTTCCCTATTAGTTTCTTTTTTTTTTCTTTATTTTTTATTTATTTATTTATTTATTTACATGTTTCAATGCCATTCTCCCATCTCATCCCACCCTCTCCCTCTCTCTCTCCCCCAGAGTCCAAAAGTTCACTCTATAGATCTGAGTCTCTTTTGTTGTCTCGCATACAGGGTCATCATCCCCATCTTTCTAAATTCCATATATATGCGTTAGTATACTGTATTGGTGTTTTTCTTTCTGGCTTGCTTCACTNTTCTTTTGTCTAATGCAGCCAGTTGTATAAAATTTCAAAATATAATATGCAGTATTTATATACAATTCAGCAGCAGTATTATTATAAGAAATTATATTTCTTATTTCTATAACATCTTTTTAATATTCATTAAATGTGCAAAGATGATGACAATGCATTTACGTAATTTTGACCTATTATAACATGCCAGTGAAATTGTTTTTTAAGATATTTCATGACTTTTATAGTTAATTTTACTCAAATTTAGAATATTGATTTTGCTAAAGAATATTATGTTTTACTTTATATGTGCTCCTGTCAGTACTCTTGCCTGGAAAATCCCATGGATGGAGGAGCCTGGTGGGCTGCAGTCCATGGGGTCGCTGAGAGTCAGACACGACTGAACAACTTCCCTTTCACTTTTTACTTTCATGCATTGGAGAAGGAAATGGCAACCCACTCCAGTGTTCTTGCCTGGAGAATCCCAGGGACAGAGGAGACTGGTGGGCTGCCCTCTATGGGGTCGCACAGAGTCGGGACATGACTGAAGCAACTTAGCAGCAGCAGCAGCAGCAGCAGTCTGTCTCTTAAATGAGATTGCTCGTATGTTCTTCCTTGACTGATGTATATCTTAGTTCACATAACAGATTAGAACTAACTAATTAATTAATTAATGCATTTTTGTAACTTTTATTATGTTTGTTTGTATCTACAAAGCCTCTAAAACATATGAAAAATATGTTTGGCTTAAAAAGTAGACAATATTTGTTGGCATGGCAGTTTTCAAATGATAAGCTAAATGCTGAAGTTTTTTCTTGGATACTTTTAAATTTTGCTAGTGTAGTTTTCAGCTACTTGTCAACTAAAACCTTCAACTAAGGTAATATTTTATTTATTCAGATTGTTTGACTCAAGTGTACGCTTCAGAAATCTTCCATAGAAATGTTCCTATCTTTAACACTATCCTTCAAGAAAAATGATTCTGTTTAGAGATCTTCCCCCACTTTATTGGTTCTTCACATATTTATTTATTGCAACACTTTCTTAAAAACACTTAAATCATTTTTTGCTTTGTTTTAGTCACATTCATTTCTTTCTGTCACATGCATTAGTATAATAAGGCTTACATAGGAGATGGTTATAAAAACTTATCCTCTTCATCAGTTTCCTGTGGATCCATTTCCCATAGAGAAGAAGCAAATTATAAAAATTAATTCCAGGCTATATGCCAGCTTTCAGATTGAAATCAATTAATGCACACAAAGAAACAGCTGATGGTCTGGACTAGATTGTTTGATTTTGTTGTTGATAATGTCATTCATTTTGTTTTGTTTTCTGGAAGAAAACTAAATGCTAAGTAATGACTAGTCCTTCAAGAACTTCAAATTTCCAAAGATACCGGCATATTGCCTGCTTTTTTATTGCTACAGTTCTATTCTCCCTGTACCCGCAGGCATGTAAATGACATGAAAAATAATGAGAGGGAAGATTAGGTGTCGGAGAAGGAAGATCTTTGATTTGCACATGGGAAAACAGATGGGCAAGATGAAATTAAGTGGTTAGAAAATTGAACCTGTGTTACAAAATACTATAAGGAGTTATAAATTTTAAGTCACATGAAATATACTATAGGTATAGCATACATAATAGACATACTATCTAGCTAGCAAGGATGATTTTAATTTTATCAAGTTATATCCCAAAGAGAATCTTAGGAAAACTTTAAGAGTGGAAATCACAACTAAAATAGTCCATGGTGCTATTCCAATACCATAAAACATGCATCTGACTAAACAAGCCATTGCACATTTCCTCTTAAATTCTTTCCCTTAATCCCAAACAAGCCCCACCTCCAGTTGGACTGATGGTACCCATTCCAAACTGGAGCCTGGTTTGGTGTACTCCTTGGCTCTTTGTCATATTTTCTTTCTTCCCTCTCAAGAGATCTAATGTAAGCTGTCTTCATCTAATCTTTTCTGCTGGCATTTCTTATAGTCATGAAGGTACACCTTTGATAATCTTTTTCTGTAAGCACACATAAATTCTTTGTAACACCTCTGTACCCTTTCTGTTCTCCCTTTTCTGGCAGGTTATCTTAGGAAATCACTCCCACTATGCTGCTGCTGATGCTAAATCACTTCAGTCGTGTCCAACTCTGTGTGACCCCATAGACGGCAGCCCACCATGCTCCCCCGTCCTGGGGATTCTCCAGGCAAGAACACTGGAGTGGGTTGCCATTTCCTTTTCCAATGCATGAAAGTGAAGTCACTCAGTCGTGTCCGACTCTTCGCGACCCCATGGACTGCAGCCTACCAGGCTCCCCCGTCCATGGGATTTTCCAGGCAAGAGTACTGGAGTGGGGTGCCACTGCCTTCTCCAACTCCCACTATAAATTATTATAAAATACCTGGATTATGATTGAAAGATAAGACTACTTTTCATGCAAATCATGTTACTAAATACTCATTACGTTTTCTTCCAGACTTCTCTTCCTACCACACCCAGTTTCTTGATTAATGGCACCAAGAGATGCCCAATTAATTTCTCCATCTCTCAAACCAGTGAAGGGGAAATCATAAAGGTTCATTCCTCCCCCACCCCAATGATAATAACTAGTAATTGAAACCAAATGTCTATCTCTTTATCACCTCTCATAGCTGACCACTTTTCCCCTTCCTCAGAATACTGGATTATTAATTTAAGTCACACTTTCATCTCTTGTTTCCACCATTTCAATATTTGTTAATTGATCCTGCCTCTTTTGTCACCCCTTTCTTATCTATCCTTAAGACTGTCATCGGGGTAAGATTTTAAGTTGCTAATCAGATCACGCCATACTTTTACACACAATTCATCATTAACTTCCCATTCCACTAAACTTAAACCCCATCTTCTTGGCATGGCACATGAAGGCTACAATAATTGAGTTTCTGCTTGCCTGTCCAGGCTTATTAGAATCCACTCTACATCACACTCTGTTGTAGCCATCTCAGAATTCATCATGTCAGTTTGCCCCTTCACAGACGTTTTCTCTGCATTGAATAGACTTCTTACTCTCAGGCCTTGCTTTCTTTGCCTAAGCAATTATTTCTAAGATTAATATAACCCTACTTCTTGTTTTAATGTTTCCCTTTCTACTTATTAATGTTACATTCTATCATTTTTTATTGCAATTATATACCCTTACAATTATATTCTGGGTTAAATAGGCCGTTGTGAGCTAGCCTAGAAATGTTACCATTATTTGTAAAGTGTTTCAATTAAAACAAAAGCCACAAGTTCCAAATGACTGACTGGAAAGCAAATATTTGGAACATAATCTATTTGTAATTTTGTTCCCACTGGTTATAATACCAAATGAAGAAACAAGATCAAATCTCAGAGGAAGACTTGCTTGGTTGTTAAAACATATGTTTCTAGTGATGTAGGCATGAGAGAAAAAAGAAAGGTATATTTCTATTTAACATTAAATTAAATGCCAGATGCTATTTATACACAATAAAAATTCTAGAAACAACAGGGCTTGGCTCTAAGTTTAAAAATTAACTGCTAGGGAATTAAGCACTTAACTGAATTCTGCTGCTGCTGCTGCTAAGTCACTTTAGTCGTGTCCGACTCTGTGCAACCCCATAGATGACAGCCCAACAGGCTCCCCCGTCCCTGGGATTCTCCAGGCAAGAACACTGGAGTGGGTTGCCATTTCCTTCTCCCTTAACTGAATAATGGATGGCAAATAGTAGAGTTGAGTTTCTTCCTGTTTGAGTGGGAGCTTATTTACAGATAGGTAAGAGGAGAAGTATGTTTAGGGGAGCAGTAAACACACACATATACATACATTATGGGTTATAGCCTGCTAATCTCTTCTGATCATGGAATTCTCCAGGGAAGAATACTGGAGTGGGTTGCCATTCCCTTCTCCAGAGGATCTTCCTAACCCAGGGATTGAAACTGGGTCTCCCGCACTGCAGGCAGATTCTTTACTGTGTTTATTTAGAGTGGTCACTTTTTATGGTTATCATCATATCCAGTTAATAAGGGATGTGATTGAAATTCTGTACATATTTTGGTACCAATACCCTTTTTAGTCTCTCACTCCTGGAGAGGACTATCTTTCCCTTTATCACTCTTAGCCTTACCAGGCAGAGGCACTCTGCCTTCCAGGTAAGGTCACTAGCCAAAACCTTATGTTTCCACTCTGTTTTTTAAATTTTGCTCCCCCTACTCACATCCATACTCTGCCCCAGGTATGTCATCTCTAGTCCTCCTATTCTGAGCATCTATTATTTCTAGTATCCTCCTGTCCATTTAATCCTAGCTAGTCCTCTGGTTGTGGTAGTGGTTTATATGAGAAGTCATGTCCAGCTCTTGCATATCATGGACTGTAGCCTGACGGACTCCTCTGTCCTTGGGATTTCCCAGGCAAGAATGGAGTGGGTTGCCGTTTCCTTCTCCAAGGGATCTTCCTGACCCAGGGTTCAAACCCAAATATCCTGCATTGCAGTCAGATTCTTTCCTGACTGAGCTGCCAGGGAAGCCCTAGTCCTCCACTCATCTAGCAGAAGCAAGTCCTCTACTCATTTCTGCTCATAAACCTCAGAGCTTTGGGGGAAGATACTCTAATCCCACAGGATATTGAAGAAGAAAGTGGAAAAGTGGGATTTGCCCTTCAAAATGAAAGCATGCGAGTGTCAACTCCAAGTATGAAAGAAATGGAAGAAAGAAGACACACTGGATGCAGAAATGCAGAGAAGAGACTATTCCATGGACTAGCATCACAATGCATGACAGAGATCATCCTCAGGATATAAGAAGAGCAGAGAAGTAGATGTTATTTCCAAATTTACTTAATCTTAAAAGGTACCTTGCCCCTTTGTTAAAATGTAGATTCAGACACCCTACCCTAAGTTCAGCAAATATTCCTGTGAGGAAGGTGTCTAGAAATCTGATTTTTAAAGTTCCAGAGTGCTACTTAAGATTGGTTAATTTTGAAAAACCCTGAATAAATTGATGGTAAGCTCACAGAGACATAAAATGTCAAGAGAACTAGTGAGCAGGAACAATGATCTTCCTCATCCCGCAGTATGGGATAATTGGGCTAAAAGCAGGGGTAAGTGCAGAGTCCTAATGCAGAGTGCTGTGGCTTCCTTAATGAGCCTGCATTAACTCTGCTGGCTGCAAATACTTCTCAGTAAAATAGAAGTAAAATGGCTTTTACAATAAGACTACCAAGATTTTGTTAAATATGTTTAACCATTAAGGAAAACATGTGGGATGTTTACTTCATCTGAAGCAATCATTTGCTATTAGTACTTAGCCATAACTTTATTCTCTTTTTTGTTCAAAGTTTCTCAACCTGTGGTAGGGGACTTGAAAATATTGTTTGAATGGCATATAGAGCAATCACAAGATTTCCATCAATTTTAGAACAAAGCTAATAATTTATGCTTTAGAGATTATCAATATATTTTCAGAGAATCATCCTAGACTCCTGTTTGTTACTGATAAAATTAAAACAAGTACAATTTATCTAGAAATTTTACTAAAAATAATACATATTTCATAATATTAGCACTAAAATGTCTCATACCAATGGTATGTAAAATTGCTGTCCTTATTTTAACCTAAAGACTAGCACTAGAGGAAAATAATTTGCTGATTCATCATGTTTTATTGATTTTTTTTTTCCAACTAGATTTATAATTTGAATGATGGAAAGAGAAAAGTGTGGACAAGGGCAATTCATAATTAAAGAACTATTTATAACTTGTTTTGTAGTATCTACTGATTTGATTACCACTTCTCCAATAAAGATTCTGTTTCTCATTCAGTATTCACAAAGATTAATTGTAATCAAAGCATTTTTTATCATCTATGCTTTAAAATGTTGATACTTTTCTTAGTAAAAAAATGAATAGCTGTTTGAAATTTAAAAACAGCATTTTATGGAGAATAGGGGACAAATGAATCAGTATATCAAAATGTTTTTCCTTTTTATGAAAAGATGATTTAATTTTTAACATTCAGTTCAGAAAATTCACAAAGGGATAAGCAGAAGGGAGGTTTGTGTATGTTCTACTGGTTACTAAAAAAAAATTTACTTCCACATATTTTCTTTAGGCACCTAATTAACATTTTATTTAGTCTAATCCCTTTGAAAATTTGTTAACAACTATATTCTTTGTTTCATCCCTCAGTGATACTTTAAAATATCTTTCTTAACTCAATGCATAAATGAGAAATACCTTGATTATTCAGTATTTTCATCATGTCCTTGAGTAGGACTGAGAAATGTTATTTGCTGAGAAAGAATTCAAGATTCTAGAAGACTCTTGGAATGGAACTGTCTTTTAACACAAACCTGCTGTCCCAAGAAGACTCAAAAAGGCATCAACATCTGCAACAATTGTTATTAAATATTCCTTCACTGATTCTCTCCTAATTCAAGATATTTTTAATTTTATATGAGTATAATTTGAGCAACTTCACTTTCACTTTTCACTTTCATGCACTGGAGAAGGAAATGGCAACCCACTCCAGTGCTCTTGCCTGGAGAATCCCAGGGACGGGGGAGCCTGGTGGGCTGCCGTCTCTGGGGTCCCACAGAGTCGGACACGACTGAAGTGACTTAGCAGCAGCAGCAGCAGCAGCAGACTATAATTAACAATGTGTTAGTTTCAGGTATACAGCAAAATGATTCAGTTATACATACACATGTATTTATTTATTTTTCAAATTCTTTTCCCATTTAGCTTATTACAGAATATTGATCAGAGTTCCCTGTGCATAGGTCCTTGTTGGTTTTCTGTTTTAAATATGGCAATGCATACATGTTGGGCTTCCCTGGTGATTCAGACTATAAAGGATCTGCCTGTGATGCAGGAGAGTGGGATTCAACCCCTGGGTTAGGAAGATCCCCTGGAGAAGGGAATGGCAACCCACTCCAGTGGGTTTTCTTGCCTGGAAAATTCCATGGCCAGAGAAGCCTGATCAAGTCCACGGGGTTACGAAGAGTTGGACAGGACTGAGCAACTAACAGACACACATACATGTCAGTCCCCAATTCCCAATCTCACCCTCTCCTTGACTTTTCCCTCATGGTAGCCATAAGTTCATTTCCTAAGTCTTTGAGTCTGTTTCTGTTTTGTAAATAAATTCATGTGTATCCCGTTTTTGTTGTTGTTGTTGTTGTTTGGTGCTGCATTTAAGTGATATATTTGTCTTTCTCTTTCTGACTTACTTCACTTACCTCTGACTTACTATACTACTTCACTTGGTATAATAATCTCCAGGTCCATCCATATTGCTGCAGATGACACAATTTCAAAATGTTTGTAATGGCCAAGTAATATTCCATTGTATATATGTACGACATCTTTATCCATTCATCTGTCGATGGGCATCTAGGTTGCTTCCATGTCTTGGCTACTCTAAACAGCATTACAGTGAATATTTTGGGTGCATGCATCCTTTGAACCATGTTTTTTTTTTTTTTTTCCTGTAAGTATGTTCAGGAGTATGATTGCTGGATAATATGGTAGCTCTATTTTTAGATTTTTAAGGAAACTCCATACTGTTTTCCATAGTGGCTATACCAATTTACATTCCTACCAATAGTGTTGGAGGAAACCCTTTCCTCTATATCATCTCCAGCATTTAGTTTTTGTAGACTTTTTCGTGGTGGACATTCTAACTGGTATGAAGTGATATCTCATTGTAGTTTTGATTTGTATTTCTCTAATAATTTGATACTGAACAATTTTTTCATGTGCCTCTTGGCCATCAGTATGTCTTCTTTGAAGAAATATACATGACACAAACAAAATGATAGATACATTTTCCAGATGGTGGTGAAGGTTATCATAACTCAAAATACACTTGTCTTAAATTACAATTTTATATGTAATTTTATAACTATACATACTATGATGCATTTAAATGTCTAAGTAGAGGAAGGATGCATTATTAACAATAAATTTTATATTTAGGCGAGTTAATCATTTGTGATTTTGATTCATATTTTATGTACAGCAACAATACATCATTAAACAATGGACTGTAGAAGAATACTCTGAAGATAATTTGATTATTTCAGTAGGTAAGTGCTTTGGTCATATGTCTGTAGGGTGATTCCAAGATAAATACCCAGTTTCTTGATGAAATTCTAAATGAACCTTTAAAGTCTGAAAAGAAAAATAGCATCAAATGGTATCCAATCCAATAATTTTACTGGTTTCCCATTTATGTTGTGAACTGACTTTTGGGGAAAGAATTTCATACTTCCTGCCTTCTCTTGCTCAGGTCTTCTTCATACCTCAAACTACTAGTATGCTAGAACAGGTTTGGTGGTAACAAAGTTAGCTCCTAATTTGCAAAATCCAGTAGGTTCTCTGTGGTCTCATCTCCCTTGTCCTCTGTAGCATTGTTGCTGCTGACTCAGGTCTTCTTGAAATGTTCTCTTCTTTTGTATACATAGTATTAATATTTCCCTCAATCTGATTTCATCTCCTCAGTACTCTCTAGGGTTTTAGTCAAGGTTCTCTTTTCTCCTTATTTTATAATCCTCTTTTTAAAAAAAAAAAATGTAGTATAGTTGATTTGCAATATTGTGTTAGTTTCCAGTGTACAGCAAATATATAGTCCTATACAATCACACACATGGTCATGGTCCGTATGCTAGAGACCCCTAAAACTCCACCAGGCTCCAAACTCTTCCCTGCTTTCTTGGCATTTCATTTCCTTCCCATTCCTGCATAGAACATTCAGGTATTTCAAGTACCAGATGATCCAAATAAATGTGTTACGTTACCCTCCATACTGTGCACAGCCACACTGTTTCGACTCCTGAACAATTTGTGTCTCTTTAATGGCGTCAACATCCATCCATGTCTTCAAGGATTCCTATAATATTCTTTTAGATTTCCACCTCCCTCACACTACATTAGATTTGTCATAAATTCAAGTTAATTCCAACTCCAGAATATCTCAAGGTATGAAGACTAAGAGTCAGGCTAAAATAAGTCAGTTAGAATGTGTAATAGTGGTAGAAAAGGTAAAGGAGGAGACAGATAAGACACAATTCTCTTTCTATTCCATCATCTCTCCTTGGTTAAAATTCAAGTATGTCTCCATACTTCTTACTGGATAATATTGAAAACTGCTAATGAGGCATGATCTTATCCAATTATTTTCCTAAATGCCTACATTTTCCCCCTGTTGAATGTCATTTTATTCATGAGTACATCTTCTACTTCTATACTATGGTGACTTTGTTTATTCCACTTTCTTTCTCTGCAATATCTATTTTATTTTCTTCTGGAAACTCCACCTGTCTCCACTAATTCTTCCCTGAAACATCCTGTGACAGCCCACAAGTACCATTACCTCTTCTGTGCTTCCAGGACTTTTTCTGGTCTCTTGCAGTCCCTTTTTCACTAGACAAAGCTCCCTTCCCCATCTATCTGCAAGCTTTGACCTCTTCAAGGGTGGAGACTGTTAGACACTTAGCACATATTCATCCAGAAAACTGATATTCAATGATAAGTAAGTGACTGATTTCCTTAAAAAATATTCACATTATGTAATTGTAGGGGATATTAATTGGTTCTTCAAATTATTTTATATCAATAATGGCCACACCAAATTTTCTCATGTTTAGTCCCAGTTACCTATTTTCCTACTTCTTGTAGCATAATCTGATTATGACATTTGGTGCTCATTAAATCACACAGGGTCTTCCCCAATAGCTCAGCAGGTAACGAATCCACCTGCAATGCAGGAGACACAGGAGAGGCGGGTTTGATTCCTGGGCCTGGAAGATCCTCTGGAGAAGAAAATGGCAGCCTATTCCAATATTCTTTGCTGAAAAATCCCATGGACATGGGAGCCTGGCAGGCTTTGGTTAAAGGGTCTCAAAGAGTCAGCCATGACTGAATGACTAAGCACTCATAGTCACATAGATCATAACAATTAGAAAAGGCTCAATAAAGAAAACTTCACTGGGAATGTGGTCATCATAAGGGGGACTCCATGCTTCTATTCAGTGCAGGCTATTAGAGCTGTAATGCTAACAGTATAAGAGTGTTTCAGAGAAGGCAGTGGCACCCCACTCCAGTACTCTTGCCTGGAAAATCCCATGGCTAGAGGAGCCTAGTAGGCTGCAGTCCATGGGGTTGCTAACGACTGAGAGACTTCACTTTCATTCTTCACTTGCATGCATTGGAGAAGGAAATGGCAACCCACTCCAGTGTTCTTGTCTGGAGAATCCCAGGGATGGTGGAGCCTGGTGGGCTGCCATCTATGGGGTCACACAGAGTCGGACACGACTGAAGCGACTTAGCAGCAGTAGCAGCAGCATAAGAGTATTTGCTCGTTCAGTCAACAAATGCTTACTGAGAACCTGAAACAGATATAATATGCACAGTATAAATTAAAATGATTTATCTTGTAAAAAATCTTTCCTAGTATTTAGTCAATAATTTCTAAACAGGGAACAATCTTCTGTTGCTAACACAGGAACTGAGTGAGTGCAGAGCAGGTGAATGGAGAGCAGGGCTCCATTGTTGCATGCTCCTGGAGCACTTTATAGGACTCTATGGGCAATTCTGGTATCTTTTTGTCCTTTGAAGATCCTCTCTGTGAATCCAGTCATTTAAATCCAACCTTATAACACTCCTGGGAAGGGAGGGCAAATAGGAGAAAATACCCTTCAAACAGAAGCTCACACCCTCTAGAGACACCTGAGATAGAAAAGGAGATAATTGCCTATCTCTGTTCTACCTAAGCCCACTTGAATGAAATGGGAAGAAAGAATCATTTTTATATGACTATACAAAGATGAATCATTTCCTACTTTATTTTGTAACCGTGATGGAAGCAGCAAGGAACTGAGTCTAATGAGAAAGATGGCTGGTCCGCATCCCAGAAGATCTCAGTTCCAATACTGTGGCCTTAGGCATGTCTAAGTCTCTTCTGAAGGTTCTCACAGTTTCTTTGTATGATGATGCAATGCATATGGTATCCCAGAAAGCACATCCCTACTCTTATGAGTTTCCTTTGCCAGCTAATTACAAGAAAGATTACCAACGGTACCATGAAACATCATGGGACAATTTCTACACTGACTCAAAGAAGTGGTAGTTTGAAAGGAGGTCATTTCATTTGTAGGCAAAGAGAAGATAGAGGTTTTTTACTCAAAAATGCTGTTACTAACTATTGTGCTTTAGATAAAGGATTTGCTATATCACCAGGAAACAATGTGCAACTTCTTTGGATAAAAAAATTAGGATTTTTAAATGTAAAAATTTTATAATATATATAAATTTAAAGCACTTCTAAGCAACCATCATATAAATGATTTTTGAGTGTAATGTATAGACAGGGNNNCATACTTTTTAAGTGCTTAACTCAATTAAGTTAGAAAGTAAATATAGGAAGACATAATAAGCTTCACAATGAACAACAGTTTACAAATCTTATTTTAGCAATTCATCTTTAGTGATGATACAAAAGATGAAGTCCCTTGTTATAAATACTCGAGAAGGGACTGGAATCCACAGTTATTTCCATTCAAGTGCTATGTTGTTAAAGTTTTATTGACCCTGCCTTTCATGGACTTAAAAGCTCTTGTGCCATATTCAGGAAAGAAAATTAGCTGCTGCCTTTTCATCTCATATTAGAGGATATCTTCAAGCTAGATCTATGAACAATAAACAATTGGCTGAGAAAAAAAGGAAAGTGAACCAAATGTGTTGTTGGGAACATTTATTCATAAAAATGGTAGGGGAAGATAAAGCTAACAATTGTTGAAAATCAGCTGATCACACTGCTTTCTATATGGGCACAGCTGGAGTCCATGCTAAGATAGAAGTCAACTCAATTCTTAAATGTGAATCAGTCTAATTCCAAAGAAGTCTTCAGTAGTGATTTGAGACATAGTTATTACACAAGATCACCAATTACAATTGCTTTCACACTGCTATCCTGTACTTTTTATTTTTTTCAAAATCCTTACCAATTTCCAGAAGCCAAGGTTGGGATAAGTGGATGTACAACCAGCTGCATTTCAATTTCATTTGCAGAGTAATAGCTAACTATTTCCTATCTGAGAAGTTTCCTCTAGACTATAAAAGCACAGAAATGGTATATATAGTGTATTCCAAGATTCATTTACTACTTTAGGATGCAGCAATGTAACAGAATTCTCCAAAAGAAAAAGACCCATAGTTGAATATGGGGATAAGTCACCGCAGAGTTAGCTGAGATGTTTGATTTTGAAAAGCCCATAATACCTTTAGTTGTTTTGCTGGATATTGTGCAGACATTTCAGAATAGTACACTTCACTTTGCCAGGTTCAAAATGTTCACTGGCATAATTTGTGATCTGGAGTTTGCTGAATGCATGTAAGAGCTGAGACAAACTGGCAGAGAGAAGATATTGGCAAAACTTTGATATGCAATTCCTAGAAACTGAAGAGCTGTGTGACTGGTAACAGAATGATTTTTGATCATAATGTTTTAGTACCAGACTGAGTCATTTAGCATCCACTCACTCCCTCAATTTATCTGTAAAGAAATTAAGGCTCAAAGAAGTTAAGTGACTTGTCTGAAGTCAAATGGGTTCAGAATCAGAATGTAATATAAATTTTCAGATTCAAAACCAAGTACTATTAATATATTGAGGATCTTACCTACTGCACTTCAGTCATGTCTTATTCTTTGCAGTCCTATGGACCAGAGCCTACCAGGCTCCTCTCTACATGGTATTCTCCAGGCAAGAATACTGGAGTGGGTTACTATGACCTCCTCCAAGGATCTTCCCAACCCAGGGATCAAACCCAAGTCTCTTATGTCCCTCCTTCATTGGCAGGTGGGTTCTTTACCACTAGTGCCACCTGGGAAGCCCTATCTTACCTCCTGCTGTCTCATATTAGTCTACCTCTGCTCCATAAGCTTAATGCAGTTAGTCAATTTAAAAATAATGTTCTGTTCTCATAGCCAGGATATAATTAATGCGAATGAAAACCCATTCCTTACTTGTGCCAATTCAATTATATCAGTGTGTTTCAACATGTGGTAGAGTCCACTCTGAATACCATAGTCTCAGGAGGAATACATTTGTGTAGCTATTCTGAAATTGAAATTTCAGGCATAAATTTGTATGTTCAGTTTATCAAGTAACAAGATGAGAAGGATTTTACAATATAATATGAGGATCAGATATTGATTTAAAAAAAACAGACATTCCAACAATTCAAAACTTATTTCCATGTTAGGCAAGTATTAATGGATTTGTTTATTAATATCTGATTGGAGATCTTTAAACATATTAATAAAAAGAAGTCAATGAAAGTTAAATGATTTTTAAATTGCATTTAACTGTTATTTTTTAAAACAGTTGATATAAAACTGACCTATTTAAGAAAGGGTGATTTTTGTTTTTCTTCTGAATTTGGTTATATATTTTCAAAATAATACTTTTTAAACTTTGAACTCCCATGAATAGTTTAGTCATTTTACTATGAAGCTTTTTTGTCAATGGACATGAACTTGGGTAAACTCTAGGAGATAGTGAGGGACAGGGAGACCTGGTGTGCTGCGGTCCATGGGGTCCCAAAGAGCCAGACACAACTTAGTGACTGAACAATAACAATATGAAGGTTTTTTAGGAAGACTTTGACTGTGTGAATCATAACAAACTAGAAAAATTTTTAAAAACTGGGAATGCTGGATCACCTTACCTGTCTCCTGACAAATCTGTATACAGGTAAAAAAGCAACAGTTAGAACTGGACATGGAATAACTGACTGGTCCCAAATTGGGAAAGCAGTATATCAAGGCTGTATATTGTCATCCTGCTTATTTAACTTATATACAGAGTACATCATGTGAAATGTCAGGCAGGATGAATCACAAGCTGAAATCAAGATTGCTTGAAAAATATCAACAACTTAAGGCAGAAAGTGAAGAGGAACTAAACAGCCTCTTGATGAAGATAAAAGAGGAGAGTGAAAAAGTTGCCTTGAAACTCAACATTCAAAAAACTAAGATCATAGCATCCAGTCCCATCCCTTCATGGGATATAAAAGGGGAATAAGAGGAAGCAGTGACAGATTTTATTTTCTTGGGTTCCAAAAATCAATGCAGATGGTGACTGCAGTCATGAAATTAAAAGATGCTTGCTTTTTGGAAGGAAAGCTATGATAGACCTAGTTAGTGAAGTTAGTTAGTGAAGTCGCTCAGTCGTGTCCAACTCTTTGTGACCCCATGGACTGTAGCCCACCAGGCTCCTCTGTCCATGGGATTCTCCAGGCAAGAATACTGGAGCGGGTTGCCATTTCCTTCTCCAGGAGATCTTCCCGACCCAGGGATTGAACCCAGGTCTCCCGTATTGCGGGCAGATACTTTAACCTCTGAGCATATTAAAAAGCAGAGACATTATTTTGCCCTCAAAGATGTGTACTCTCAAAGCAATGGTTTTTCTAGTGGTCGTGTATGAAAGTGAGATTTGGACCAAAAGCAGGCTGATTGCCAAAAAATTGATGCTTTCAAACTGTAGTGCTGGAGAAGACTCTTGAGAGTCCCTTGGATTGCAGAGATCAAACCAGTCAATTCTAAAGGAAATCAACCCTTAATATTCATTGGAAGGACTAATGCTGAAACTGAAGCTCCAATCCTTTGCCTACATGACACAAAGAGTTGACTCATTGATAAGAGTTGACTCACTGATACTGGGAAAGATTGCAGGCAAAAGGAGAAAGGGCTGGCAGAGAATGTGATGGATAGATAGCATCATAGACTCAATGAACATGAATCTGAGCAAACTCTGGTATAGTGAAGGACAGGGAATTTTGGCATGCATGTTGCATGCAGTCCATGGCGTCGCAAAGAGTCAGACATGACTTAATGATTTAACAAGAACAATATGAAGTGTGATTATAAAATTAAGGAAATACATATAAAATAGTTGAATTACTCACACAAGAAATGCAAATTTATATTTTGAAGCTTTGAGCCTAGTTGATTTAAACAGTTTCTGGTTTGGGTTTTTTTTTATCACTGTTGCAAGATTATTTTGTATTATGTTAGGCTATGATTGTGTTATTCATAGGAATGAATTGTATAATAATAGTGTGCTGATGCCATGCAGGTAACCATGACTACTACTATTGTTCCATCAGTTTTTGCTCTATGCAGCAGTGGATATTTTTAGTGGTTCTATTATTTTCTCTTTTAAAATTTGGAACCTAAATTATAAGTCACTTCTATTTTTTAAAAATCTTGCATAATTTTATGCAGTGTTTCCTCCTTTTAGATATTTAGGTATGGAATACCAGAAAGGAAGCTTGGGCAAGAGTCTTCTAATTTAAAGAATAAATGTCGGTCAATGATGCCACTGTCTTCCTTGTTTCCCAGCATATAATATTTATATTTCTCAAAATTTCTTTCGAGCTTTCCTCTCACTATAATCATTAGTTACCTGTTATTCTTTATTATGGGCTTCTCTGGTGACTCAGTGGTAAAGAATCTGCCTGCCAACGCAGGGGATGTGGGTTCAGTCCATGAGTCAGGAAGATCTATCCGCTGGAGAAGGAAATGACAACCCATGCCAGTATTTTTGCATAGGAAATCCCACGGACAGAGGAGCCTGGCAGGCTACAGCAACAACAACAACACCATTCTTTATTATGAGATTTCTAAAATCCTCCCCTTCTAGCCCAATCACACAAACATCAAGCCTTCATTGAAATACCCTTCTGACTGGGCTTTACACCATTCTTCACATTATTTGTGAATTCATCTCATCTCACTAACCCTTCTGACTCATTTCTTTCTACATTATTCCATTCCACTGCAGCATATTTTCTATTACACAAAGTTTTCCAAAACTGGGCATTTCTAATGTCAGATTTGGGACTTGATGTGAATGTAAAATGAATTATCCATTAAGTGGGGAGCACTATGGGTTTTATGGGGTCTTCCACTGGCTGGGTACAAAGCACTGAATGGCAGCGTATTTGGAAGCTTTGTAGTATACAACACATTTTTTTGGTTGTTGTTGTCATTCTTTTGATAGTTGTGAATTTTATCATAAGCAAAATTACAAGGTGAAGGTCAAGGAGGGTTTTATAGCTGAAATACTTCTAAGTATGTAGATTGAAGTACAAATAAACTATTGCTGTTGATTTAGGTAAGCCAATTTATTTTTCTCAGGTAAAAACAAAATGCTCAAGTTAATAAAACCCTTCATTAGTGAGATTTTCTACTGAGGAAAAGTTAGTTATTGCAGACACAAAATATGATACCACTTATATGAAAGTTACTCATAAATTCTACAGCCACTGATTCAATCTGAAAGCAGTGTTATGATCAAAGAGATGGAGTTCAGTAATCAAAAGTTATATCAAATAGTTCAAAGTCTTTACTTGGATGTCTTAAAAAGTGTGAAGTGTTTCAAAACATAACACTAATAAATTTCTCCTTTTTCCCCTGAAACTGCCTTCACTGCAGACCTGCAACACTCCTCAGAAACTCACCCCTCCGACGAGCTTTGAGTCTTTTTTTTTCTTTCTTTTCTGCCCCAGATTTTCTATTATGTAAACTCACCTGGCAGTTCTCTACAAGGCATAATTATTCTTCTGTAATTTAGGAAACAAAGGGAAAATTGGACCAGGTATTCTCTTTGGCCCGGATAGTTTTCAGTCACAAAAGTAACTGTTTTTGTAACTAGATTTTTGATAGACAATTTTATAGCAACATATACATCATGCTATAGTAGAACAGACTGTACTGGAATTGGCAACAAATCCTTTGGATTTAAAGGGGGTTCAAGAGAAGAGAATTCAGTGCTAGATAAATAATGTTTTTTATTATTGTTACCACACAATCTTAATCTCCCAGATTACAATCCAAAGAGATCTTGTTTTTCAAATTGTTTTTATCTATTAAACCAACATTTCTTTTCTGTTTAATTCCCTGTATTCAGATGATTTTCATCATGGATACATTTCATTTTTAAGACACTTTATATTTTATATGGTCATACATAGGAAAATATCCAGCAGAATTTACAACAAATTTATATAAATCAGGTGTAATCTACTCATTTTCATCATTGTGAAGGACAAGTATTTTGCTTATCTGATTTTCAGTCTTTTGTGGAATAATACTTTGAAAAATATAACAAAAATCCATTAAAATAATTAGTGATTATTTTATTTATAATAATTATATAACAAAAATTACATGTGGTTGGATGTCATGGCCATATCAAAATGTCCTGTTACTTTTGATGTTTGTACTTACTTCACATAAGATCAGAAGGAACAAAAAGTTCTGAAAACAGTTCTCTACCAGCAAGCTCTGCTGATAGACTCCACAAGAGGCATCTTTTTCACGAGAGGCTTCTCAGCTGCTTGACTCAATTGACCTCCTCCATAAATGTAGATATTTTAACTATTTTTGATCATGTATATTATTTTCTTATGCACTAACAATGTCACCATAGACCATTAAACACTTCTCTGCTAGTGACAAAAGGTATGCTTCTTAATAACCGGGACGGCCAGACTTGGCCCCCAGTGGAAACTGGTGTCTGCCTCCCTTGTTTTCTGGCTGAGCCCTCTGGACCATACACAGTTTTCACCCTTAGATGCAATAACTCTCATTTGGTTAAATTCATTTTGATTTCATTCCAAGCCCCAAGTTGGTTTCTCAGTCTTCACAAGAGGGAGAGGGTAACTAGGCAGTCTTTGGAGGATAAAGTGGCTTACTGTGGATAGAGCATGACTTTTTTACAGCAGGATTGTATACCCGAGTTGAAAGAAGCAAACTTTAATCTATCATTTATGCTAAATGAGCCTCCATTTCTCACTTACATTTTCCAAGGCATTTTACAAAAGGTCTTTTGTTATAACCTAATTTATGTTTATATTTACTTACGTCTACAAGGTTGGGGTGCTTATTTGGTTGGGTTTTTCAGGTTCAGGAAACTCTTAAGAGGAACTCAGTCTTTGAATGTGTTATATATATATATATAATAAAATAAAATATTATAATGCTTTTAAAAATTGCAGGGACATAGACAAACATTTAAAAGCATTAAAAATTTAGGAAAAAATAGTTGTATAGAAACAAAAAGAGGCCCCGATATTAAGACCAGTTAAAAAGAGAAATTTAAAGAATATAGGTGGTCAGGATGTTGGAAGTAAGTTTGCTAATGCATATAAAACTAGTTAATTACATGTAGAGCAATAAAATGTCATGTTTTCTAGAGACAGGAAATCAATTTTATCTCAAATGAAATTCATTTGCATTGCTATGGACAGTAATCATTTGCTTGACAGTTCTGTGCAAGGTAACTTCAACTTCTATTGTGGTCTAGTTAATAGAAAATTAATTAAAAGTACATACCCCTATTGAATGAGAATTTCTCATTAGCTTTCATCTCTCCTACTCTCCAGTCTCACCTGTACCAGATGACCTTAGCCTCTACTTAAGAAATATTGAGACCAACTGGCATGCTTTCCCTCCTGCATTTCTGTCTCCTACTTAGTACAGGCCTTGCAGAATTCCACTCAGCCTCAGCCGGAGGTTTTCTTTCTCTTGCAAGTAAATCTTTCTACTCTTTTCATTCCCATTTGTTTGAGTCCCTCCCAGCTTTAACCTCTCATTCTTAAGTGTTTTCAACTTTCCTATTCCAATGACAATTTCCTTCTCACCTGTGTTCAAGTTTCTTTCACGTTCCATGTTTCACCGCTCTCAGCTCCCTTTCTTTCTGTGAAGACTTTTTTCCTTCATATGCCAGCTGAACTCCTAGATGCGGAGTCCTCATCCTTGCTGCTTCCACAAGGTAATTGTTTATTTCATTACCAAACTTTGGGAGTTTGAGGTTCACCTTTTCTCCCATGTTTCCTTTGTCACATGTTATCCTCTAGTGTCACAATTTTTTCATAAATCCTGTAGTATCAGCATCTTTATTTTCAGTTTTCTCTCTTACATCTGTGATTCAGCATTCTCTGGAGGCTTCTCCTTGCCACTCTCTTTGCCTGGTTATTATAGCATTTATTGTTAAGACTCTACCCTTGATTCTCGATCAATCTCTGAATATGAGCCATACTCATAATTTCATTGCGTTAATACTTGATCCAAAAATATACCTCCAGGTTGCACCTCTCAAATTCTAGTCATATAATTCCAGTTGCTCCTAAAAGATAAATATTTCTTGTGGAAAATTTAATACATCTCAAATGAAAACACTGTATCTCTTCACAAATGGAGTTCCTTTTAGGCCAAACTAGTTTCAAAAAATATTAACACATTTTTCCAAATCTCATGGGAAGAAAGACTTTCATTTACTTCCATAAACACAATGTTATTATTAAATCTTATCAGTGTTATTGAATGTTATCTCCCAAATTTGTCCTCAGCTTCAAATCTATCACCAAATCCTATTAGTGTTACATTTATTATTTTTGTGTATGCACTTATTTTACTTCCCAGCTAAGTTATAAGCCACCTAAACAAAGGGATTTTATCTTTTTCTTAAACAGTTCAAGTAACTAATCAGTAATTAAAATATTAATACATTGCATAACTTTATAATTTTCAAAGCATATTATTTTCTAATGTAATCTAGTGACTGAACCTCAGTGAGGTCAAAGGCTGTTGCCAAGTTTCGTAGCCTGTAAAGGACAAACAGTAAAGAAAATTGTGTTGCCTGAACTTGCATTCAATGCTTTTTCATAACTATTCATCAACTTCTTAGTCATGTAGAATGATATAACTTAGAAAAAAAATTTAGCCCATATTTAACTGTTAATCTAAAGCTGTTGCTATACTTCGTTCTTAGTAGAGATTATCTTTTTTCCTTTTTTAGCATTTAGGTAGCAGGAAAATTCCAGGAGTGGGTGGTAGGGTTTGTAGAGTAAAAAAAGACATGGAAAATTGAAAAGCTTCTCTACAAAATGGGCAACATTCATTATTGAAAATACGGTCTCCACAGAAGCATTTAATAGGATTTTTCACCTTACTCTGGGAAAGCAAAAGTTTTTTTAAGTGTTTGCTTTGTTTCCCACCCAAAACTTTGAGAGCAGATAGCCTTGCTGTAAAGGGTTATCCTTACATCTCATAAAACTCTCTCATTCAAGGGCTGCTCTTCTCACCCACCATTAGGGAGCTAAAGTTACTGTGTGTTTCAAACCAGAGTCTAAGGCTACTGAAAGGTCATATAAAATTTACAGTTTTTAATCCCACTTTGGAACACATTTCCTCTATAAAATATTAGATTTTGATTGCTAAGCTTCTTCACAGGAAAAGTCCAGGATGTTCTGTTGTACAGAGATAATTTATTATTCTGTAAAAGGTTTTGTCAGAGTAAAAATATAGTTATTTCAGTATTTTATCCTGAGAGTAGTAAGATTTTATTGCAGAACGGTAATTTTAAATTAGTCATGCTCCTCAGAGCAATTAAAACAGAAGAAACAGGTGGGGATTAGAAAAGCTAGTACTCACTATTAAAAAAAGCTCTAGCTCAAGAGCCATTTACTTAAAAGTGAAGCATTGAATCGACCTCATTTTTTCATGATGGTGGACAGCTGGCATCTGTGCACTGTGAGGGCTCCATTAATGTGGAACTTACCTTCCTTTCTTCACTTAAACTTGAGAATCTTGTCAGACTCTCTTAGGCTTTTCTTGTTGTTTTGTTTTAAATTACTTTGTTTTCTTAAAATTCCAAGTTTTGATGAAAATGTAATTTAAATTTCTTTGCTTGTTTGTGCTGTGAATAATTACTGAAGGGCATACAGGTGTGTGGGACAGAGTTTCTATAATTTCCTAAAGGGAAGGTTTCTTGATCAGCAGTGCCTCCTTTGAAAATAAGCTTGGAGAGTTGCTTCCCTAATTCTTAGATAAGGGCATGATACTTAACTATTCTTAACATCCACTTTTTGCTCATCAGTGAAAGAGAATATGGGATACCACATGTGAGTAGAGCAAGGCAAAATTAAATAGAAGAAAACAGTGGCTGGATAGAGAAAGAAAATAGAAGGAGAATCAAGTGTTTTAAATAATAACTGATTGTAATCCACATTCATCCCTGAGGCAAGTTCCACATAGTCTAAGAAAAAATTCACCTGGTGGGTAAATAAACATACATACCACAAGCACTGACTTCCACAGATTTTTGTCTTCAAGGACAATGAGCGAAGTTGGCCATATCCACACATCAGACTTCCAAATCCAGAAATATCAAATGTCGATCACAAAAAGAATCATGCCATTTGATCCTTTGTTACCGGTATTCCTTTGCCAATTCTACCATTTTCTTTAATAGCTGAATAGGTAGGTGGTGGCTGCCTTAGGTGTTTCTTCAAATGCAATTTCTAACAGTGAACCACATAATATGAAGTTCCCCAGTGGGTCTGTCTCACTAGTGAACTTGATTGGCTCAGTTTGTTCAAACACCCAACTGAGGAATCCAAAGACTTGTGTTTAAGTCCCTAGTGGGAAAATGTGTTAAGATGATAGAGGTCTTTCCTCACTGAACACAGTGGTCAGTATGTCTTGAAAGAAACAGATTATCATTCCTCTGCTTTAAGGAAAAAACACTCCAAGAATTCTGTTTTATTGACACAGGAACCAAGTAAGATTATACATGAAGTTCAGCTAAGCTAATACTTTAAAAGATGGAATTTTACATTGATTAGTTCATCTCTACTAATCATTTCAAAGAGCTTCCCTGGTGGCTCAGATGGTAAAGAATCTGCCTGCCATGCAGCTGACCCAGGCTTGATCCCTAGGTTGGGAAGGTTCCCTGGAGAAGGAAATGGCTACCCACTCCAGTATTCTGGCCTGGAGAATTCCATGGGCAGAGGGCTATAGTCCATGGGATCACAACAAATTAGATGACTGAGCGACTAACACTTTCACTTTTCAATCATGTCAATGTTCTTGGACATTGCATCACATTTAATAATTTCCCATTAAGAATGTAGTCTTGGGCAAGCCTCAGTGTCTCATATCACTAAAGAAAAATACATTTGTTCACACCAGCCACATTCAGGATTCACATACATTTGCATGAGGAACACACAGAAAATCAGTCCATGAAGGGGTAATGTTCTGTACAATGCTTTTTTCACTGATTCTCTTGCATGGCCATTCTTGACCCCCCACTTTAGCTGCTCCTTCCTCTCAGGCCTCAGCTCTTATACCTAGACTTTTCTTGACTGCAGCATGGGATTGCTCTTCTGTCATTGTTCATCCCACATTTTCCCATGGAATAAAGAAGTTTGAAATGGAGAATAAAATATAATGAAACTAAGCTGGCGTAAGATTCTTAACTTTGTCAAATTGGCACCCCACTCCAGTACTCTTGCCTGGAAAATCCCATGGACAGAGGAGCTTGGTAGGCTGCAGTCCTTGGGGTTGCTAAGAGTCAGACACGACTGGGCGACTTCACTTTCACTTTTTACTTTCATGCATTGGAGAAGGAAATGGCAACCCAGTCCAGTGTTCTTGCCTGGAGAATCCCAGGGATGGTGGTGGTGGGCTGCCGTCTATGGGATTTCACAGAGTCAGACATGACTGAAGCGACTTGGCAGCAGTAGCAACAGGCAAGACCCTGCCAAGTGGAAGGTGTCTGGAGCTGCACTTTGACCCCTTCTATATGTCTTCTTACAGCCCATGACATGTCTTTAGATGCTTCATATTTTAGATTAAAATAGTGAAGGCTTCTTTGCCAAGCAGCTGTGATTTTTGCAGAACTCTCATGTCTAATAATATCTCAATTGAGTAGATGAGATATAGCTTAGCCCTCGTGAAACTAGACTATGAATAACCATTTATTTGTAGTTGAGAGAAAGCAGGCATGATTTCTTCTCCTGATAGAGCCTACCCCATAATTTCCTTTACAGTATTTGATAGTCATTTATTTTCGGTGACAATATTGAGTGTGGGAGTTATGTTTCACTGCTTAGCTTTTGATAGTTTTTTGTTATGGAGTTTTAGCCTCTCTCTCCCGAATTAACTAATAATTTAGTTCAGTAACTTATGGTTACCTTTCCTTTTACCTATCATGACACCTATAGATGATAATATTTATTTTACATACGGGATAAAAATGTGACTGTCACTAAGGTTCTGTCTACTCCAAAATCTGGACAACCACTGCCTTCACACATGGTTAGCTGTTCATTTATAAGCAGTGGCATAGTCAGTAGGAGGCTCTGTAACTGCCTCTTCTGGGACTTGTTGAAAAAGCTATTGCTTTCTTTATAAACAGTTTCCAGAGCCCTCTCAGGGAAGGGTTTCATCTTTTTTTTTTTTCTGATGAGTATCTAGGACAGTGTTCACTCCCTTGGGTGGTCCTGATTAATACCATTTCCCATGTGCCTACATTTATGGTACATAATGTCTCTTGGGCTCAAAGACAAACATAGTGAGATATACCTGAAGTTGTTGCTATTTCCTGCAATGTAAATTAAAACACACACACACACACAATTAAATGTCTGAGAGAACTGAAATTTTCTTGAAAGCACTAATAACCAGAAGCATTCCCTTAGCCAGGATTTGAAAAAAAAAGAACAAACAACCTACATTGCTTTAGCTTGAATCTCAAAATACCCACTAATCTCAGATATCTTTGGCCTCTGCATTCCAGGATCCATTTAGAGTTGTCTTTAAAAGGAACCCCTAAAGGCTTGATGGCAAGAGAAGTTAGGGCATATTCTGAGCCTTGAATTTGTCTCTTGGGGGAAAAAATGTTTCTTTCAAATCTCTGCACCATAGCCATGCAGGGCTATATAGCACCAAAATGCACTGGTGATTAATGCTAACAGGCCTTAAAATACATATCTATATGAACCCTACAAATATAGAAATGTATCTTAACAGAAGCATATGGCGCCCATTTCAGGCCTGTAGGGAATGGGAAGGGATGAAATTTTTCACGTAGCTAATTACATCTTCTTATGGAGACAGTCACACAAGTCACTCATATGGTACATGTTGTGCCCACTTTTACTACTACTCAACTATTTTCACTTTTCTTCTTAGTGCTTACTATGCACTTTAAAGTAGTGATTTTAACAATTAGTCTTAAACATTTTCTTGATTTTCAAGTACTTATAACTGAGTTTGAATTGCTTGAACTCAGAGGTATTTTAAACCTGCAGAGGCAACTCAGTCGTAGCAGTAGAGACACTTCAAAATGAAATTGAAGTGGGTGGATGTTGTACTTGATGAGTGATATAGGTCTTGTTATTTATAATTAGTTAACCTAGATATAAAATTAAGCATGCTACAGTTTGAGTCCTTGACTTGTCATTTGTTATGAAATCAGTGAATTACAAAGTAATTAAGAAAACCTGTCTGTTAATTAAAGTCTGTATTACAAGTGAACGTGTTAGTATTTGGATAACCGAGATGCCATGTCTGGATACCATTCCAGAATTAAATATGATTTTATTTAATACATTACAGAAGATCAAGGTGCTTTGAGGTTATTCACATGTTTAATAAGACAAATTCTTTCTTGAAGCAGTTTCAAACCACTGCTGTAAGATGGGAATCACATTCATTGCTTTTTCCTCATAGTCAAGATGAAATTTCATTAATTTTTTTTGATTTTTCAAAAGCAATTGCACATATGTAGTACATATATGTACCACATTTCTTTACCCATTCATATGTTGATGGACATTTAGGTTGTTTCCATATATTGGCTATTGTAAATAGTTCTGCTATGAGCATGGAGGGGAAGATATCTCTCTGGGTTCATGATTTCAACACTTTTGGACATATATCTATAAGTATGATATATATAAATACATATATCTACAAATAGGATTGCTCATATGATAATTCTATTTTTAATTTTTTGAAGAAACTGTTTCTCATAGAGGCTGTACAATTTAGTAATCCCACCAACAGTGCATGAGAGTTCTGGTTTCTCCATATACTAACTGACACTTGTTATTTTCCATTTTCCCTTAATAATGGCTATCCAAACATGTATAACATGATATTTCATTGTGGTTTTGATTTGCATTTCCTGGGTAGTGATGTTGAGCATCTTCTCATATATGTCTTGGTCATTTGTTTCTCTTCTTTTGGAGAAATGTCTGAGTCCTTTCCTGATTTTAAAATCAGATTATTTGTTTTTTGTTTTGTTAGTGAGTTGTAGGAGTTCCTTGATATTTTGGATATTAATAATTATCAGATACATTGTTTATAAGTATTTCTCATATTCTTTATACTGCCTTTTCATTTTGTTGATTGATTCCTTTGCTGTGAAGAAGCTTTTTGTTTTGATGTATCCCACTTGTCTGATTTTGCTTCTATAGATTGTTCTTTTCGTGTTGTAGCCAAGAAATCACTGCCAAGCCCAGTGTTATAAAGATTTTCACCTATATTTTCTTCTGGGAGTTTTATAATTATAGGTTTTACATTTAAATCATCAGTACATTTTGAGTTTATTTTTGTGTATAGTGTAAGACGTTTAACTTTGTAGTATCTTTCAAAATTAGGGAGCATGATGGCTCCAGATTTGTCTCATTATTTTAAAGTACTTTGGCTATCCAGAGTCTTCTGTGGTTCCATGTGAATTTTACAACTGTTTTACCAATTTTTGTAAAAATGCCATTGAACTTTTTATAGGGACTTTGTTGTGTCTGTAGATCACATTGGGTAATGTGACCATTTTAACAATATTAAGTATTCCAGTCCATGTTTGTGAGTTCTCTAATTTTGTTCATGA
This sequence comes from Redunca redunca, assembly GCA_006410935.1. Lineage (NCBI taxonomy): Eukaryota > Metazoa > Chordata > Mammalia > Artiodactyla > Bovidae > Redunca > Redunca redunca. Next base: position 95,067 of record SJYQ01096388.1, read on the forward strand.
GTAATTTTCCATTTTCAGTGTACTAATCTTTTACCTTCTTGATTAAGTTTATTCCTAAGTATTTTAGTATTTTCAATGAGATTATGTTCTTAATTTCCTTTTCAGGTAGTTCATCATTAGCATATATAAATGCAACTGATTTTTGTATGTTAATTTGTATCCTGCAACTTTATTCATGTAGTTCTAATAATTGTGTGTGTGTGTAGAGTCCTTTGGATGTTCTACATCTAAGATTGTGTCACTTAAAATATCAATATTTGAAGTCTCAATAAGGAGGAAAGAGTTCACAAGTGAAATAAACCATGACTAGAAAAGCAGGAAGAAAATGATGATAATTAAGAAAATTCTTGAGATACAGAGTTTCAAAGAGTGATAGATCAAATAAAGTAAAGCATTGACTGAGAAGTCTCCACTGGTTTGTGTAAAAAGCAAATCATTGTTGGCTTATGCGATAGGGATAGAGCTTAACATGTTTAAATGCCAGAGAAAAGGAGACAGAAGAGAGAAATATTTGAAGATACAGGGAACAGAAAGAATATACAGAAAGAAGAATCTTTAAGTGCTAGCTCTCTGAGGATATTGGGTGAGACAACATTCTGCACAAAATTGATCTTAATATGGGAGAGGAATTTCAATGAAGTAGAATATAAGCAAAAACATAGTTAGAATTGCAATTTTAGAGCCTATGGATGAGAAAAGAAACCAACCATAGATTTCTCAGCACTTCTTCCTGCCATGTAGGAGGCTAATTAAAACTTTGTAATTTTGACATCCAGTCTCTAAAACTACAAACTATATGAGGGTGTAGTGGTCAAAACACGGAATACTGTATGTATTGCTCTCTTTTTTCCTTTTCCTTCTTTTTTTCTTTTTGGTTATATATAGGAAGAGAGGACCTCTTCTAGGTGATTCTACATTGGTACATGCCAAATTTAAATGTAGAAACAGAGAGTGTTGTGGAAGAATCTGTCCTTAGAGCATGCCTTGTTTTGCATGGCAAGACCCTAGGGGTTGGTTTAGGGCAGGTGCAAATCTTAATCTCATCTCTGAGATAGACACATGACTCTCTGGCCTAATGACCCTACCTGTGTCACTTGACGTCCTCAGTGTTCTGCTTCTTGTTACAGGAAAGATTCTGAGTTGGTCAGCTCCTTATTTGGCTCCTTATTTGTCTGCAAATATGGAAGGCTTATCAGACTGGTCAGGATAATCCTTTGACTTTTTACCTCTGGATTTTGTTTATTATCATTTGTCTAGCAAGGATTTACTTTACATATTTACTGAACCCATGATACCTGGGCTCATCACATTTATTCAGCCTGAGACCTCTGGAATATTTAGGTGACAGATAATTATATGATTTGTTACATGTTCAGTTCAGTCACTCAGTCGTGTCCTACTCTTTGCGATGCCATGAATCGCAGCACACCAGGCCTCCAATTTGAGGTTACAAACATTAACTTGATTAGCTCCTGTGAAATAGAAAGCAGAGCCATGTACTAGGAGTGAGCAGGAAATGGGGTATTTGTAGGTTTCAGTATGATGAAGAAGCATGAAATGGCATTGGAGAGAACACTCAAGCAAGAAAAATAGGATTGCTGGGCAACATCACAAGCTATTTGAGGTTGGAAACTACAGAGATATAGTGTCCTGATTGCATACAACTGTCAAACGTCTGATGGTGATAGTGCATTTATGGAGTGGTTTCTGTGGCTTTGAATGCCCTTTTCTACTTCTATTAATTTATTAAGAGAAAACTGATCCTATAAGTATCAACTCACATGCTTCATTCTCTGTGAGGCGTTTTCAAGCAAGAGCTGCTATACAATAAATTTTTGTTAGATGAAAAATTACGCTTCCTTTATGCTTACTCTTCTATGGTCATTTTCTTAAGTTCTTAGTGCTTCAGTTTCTTTATCTGTCAAACATGGATATTAACAATGCCTATTTCTTAGGGCTATTCTGTGGGTTAAACAAGTTCACACATATGAGTTAACACATAAGAATGTGAAGCAGTGTTTGGCACAGTTTAAATGCTCAATTAAAATTACTCATATATATTATTTATCAATGATATTCTTATTATTGAGCTTTGTACAGGTTTAACAAGTGTAGCAGTTCTATGTCAAGTGCTTATTGAACAAATGAATGACAGTGGATAAGATAATAAATACATTTTTTTTGGAAAAACTGATAGTAACAGTGGAAGGATATTCTGAGATGTAATATGAAGTAAAAGAAAGAAACATACAGACTTTGGAATCATACTGAGTTTGTAGCTGGTTGATCTTGATTGAGCAGATTGCTAAATTTCCCTGAGTTTAAAGTTGTTCATTTGCAAAATGAATATAATGGTATTCAACTCAGGGAGTTGTAGTGATGACTATACATAGTTTCATTCAAGAAGTGAATGGTGGTGTGGTGGTGGTGTTTTCGTCGCTAAGTTGTGTCTGACTCTTTGCGACCACATGGACTATAGATCATCAGACTTCTGTCTATGGGATTTCCCAGGCAAGAGTACTGGAGTGGGCTGCCATTTCCTTTTCTAGGGGATCTTCCCAACCCAGGGATCGAATCTGCATCTCCTGCATTGCAGGCAGATTCATTACTGATGGAGCCACCAGGGAAGCCAAAGAGGCGACCACCAGCTTCATCGCGGAGGTCACTGTTGCCTTTCTCCTGTCACTTTTTACCTTTCAATTGTTACACTTAAAATATTATGACAAAGCATCTCAGTACAGTAATTTTTCTCCTTCCTAAAATGTAATTTTCATCTTCATTTTAATTAACTTCTCCATCCAGTAATGTAATTATCTGGAGTGGTGAAAGTAGGAGTGATGGGTGCTGCTTACAAATTTCAGGTGGTACAATGCTAGTAATATTCTGATGTTTGCCTAAATAGAGGAACAGCAATGTTGCACAAAAGACAGGACTCAATTTTGATACAAAATCTGATATACAAAGAGACTTATTTTGGGAACAAACGACTAAAAATCCTGGGGTTTTGTTTAAGTTAACAGCTGCAGACATTAGTCGTGAGTGTGTTACAAAAGAGTTAATTCAGTTCCTTGGGTGAAAGAGATGCAGAAGGAAGTCTAACACAGTCTTCAGATGAGATGAGTCACTGTGATTATAACAGAAAATAACATAGAGGTGGAAAAAAGCTCTGATTCCTAATTGGTTGCTACATTGCAAGATCAGCCTCTCTAAAAAGTCACAGACCAATACTAAACTCAGAGAAAAATAGTTTAGTGCCCAGTAGGACCTCATTAATTCATAAACAATTTGAGTTTTCCCATTATATTTTTTTTAAAAAACTGTATTTTCAAGGACCAAGGGAAAGTGAACCAGTTCTTTGATTCTTGACTTTGGTGGAGTGAGAGAGGGTTGAGTTTAGGCAGTCATTTTTCCCACCTTGAATCCAAGTGTTAGAGAGTATATTTATTTCTTAATTAATGTGAACAGCTGTTTATGACAAAGAAAAGAGGAAAGATAAATAAATCCATTAATACTTATTTCAGCCTCATGGTTACTACATTGTTCTCATTTTTCTCTTTCTCACTCACTCACCAGTCTTATATTTTAAGGTTCTACCCTTAAATGCAGTGTGTCCATCCCTGTTAGTCCAGCTTCATTTATCAACAAATTTTTTGAAAAAATAGTTTTGATTTCCCTGTGTTTTCCCTGAGTTATTTTTCAAAATAGATGAAAAGTATCATTCTCAAAACCAAGTCATTCACATCACTTCTCTTCAGTTGCTCCCCTGGGTTTCCACATTCGCTTAACGTTAATGGCCTTTTGTAAAGACATGTAACCTTGACCTCCTCTCCAGTCTTACTGACTTGTGGATTCTTCTTCTGATATTATACTGTTGTAGCTATTGAATGCCTGTTTCTTTTGTATATAGCTTGCTGATGTCCGTTTGTATATACTGTGAGCCTTTCCTGGGCTGTCCTTCCTTTGGCCTTCATCACTTGTCAAATGTTAGTTCTTCCTTCAAAACCCCACTCAGTTATTTCTTCTACTGTTAAACTTTCCCTGTGTCTCATGTAGAATCAGATACTCACTCTTGTCCCTGTGCCACCATGTACAGTATTCTTCTATGGCTGCCTGTCTCTCTCTCCCCATCATGGTTTCTGTAACTACCTTCGCTGCTAGACACTGAGCTACTTATGGGCACAGCACATTTTGCTTCTTCTCTTTAATTTCCAAAAGACTTGATACAGGGTAGAGTATAAAAAGAAAATTTTGTTGAACTTCAGTTCAGTCGCTCAGTCATGTCCGACTCTTTGTGACCCCATGAATCTCAGCACACCAGGCCTCCCTGTCCATCACCAACTCCGGAGTTCACTTAGACTCACGTCCATCGAGTCCATGATGCCATTCAGCCATTTCATCCTCGGTCATCCCCTTCTCCTCCTGCCCCCAATCCCTCCCAGCATCAGAGTCTTTTCCAATGAGTCAACTCTTTGCATGAGGTGGCCAAAATACTGGAGTTTCAGATTTAGCATCATTCCTTCCAAAGAAATCCCAGGGCTGATCTCCTTCAGAATGGACTAGTTGGATCTCCTTGCAGTCCAAGGGACTCTCAAGAGTCTTCTCCAACGCCACAGTTCAAAAGCATCAATTCTTCAGTGCTCATCCTTCTTCACAGTCCAACTCTCACATCCATACATGACTACAGGAAAAACCATAGCCTTGACTAGATGGACCTTAGTCGACAAAGCAATGTCTCTGCTTTTGAATATACTATCTAGGTTGGTCGTAACTTTTCATCTAAGGAGTAAGCGTCTTTTAATTTCCTGGCTGCAGTCACCATCTGCAGTGATTTTGGAGCCCCCCCAAAATAAAGTCTGACACTATTTCCACTCTTTCCCCATCTATTTTCCATGAAGTGATGGGACCAGATGCNCTCTTTCACTTTCATCCAGAGGCTTTTTAGCTCCTCTTTGCTTTCTGCCAAAAGGGTGGTGTCATCTGTATATCTGAGGATATTTCTCCCGGCAATCTTGATTCCAGCTTGTGTTTCTTCCAGCCCAGCGTTTCTCATGATGTACTCTGCATATAAGTTAAATAAGCAGGGTGACAATATACAGCCTTGACATACTCCTTTTCCTATTTTGAACCAGTCTGTTGTTCCATGCCCAGGTCTAACTGTTGCTTACTGGCCTGCATACAGATTTCTCAAGAGGCAGGTTAGGTGGTCTGGTATTCACAAATTATAATGATAAACTTCATCAACAACATAGTATAAACAAAAGCATAAACAATCAATTCTAGTTTTCTTTACTTTGCCATTAAAATTTATAGGATGTAGAAAAGATAGATATCTCTGTAGACTTTGGCTTTCTGCATAGTTACAGAAAGAGTTGAATAGATAATAGTCAACTCCCTTTTCAGCAAAAATATATTTTAAGCCTATATTGAGACCACTAGAATAAGCTAAACAAACTTTTTTTGTGTCTCTTATCATGGCTGCATGAACTTATTTTTCAAACAATTTATATCATATTGTTAGGTAGTTACAATAGCAAAAAGGAGTCCAAAATGGTGGTGGCTAAAAGACTGCTGCTGCTACTGCTGCTGCTAAGTCGCTTCAGTCGTGTCCAACTCTGTGTGACCCCATAGACGGCAGCCCACCAGGCTCCTCCATCCCTGGGATTCTCCAGGCAAGAACACTGGAGTGGGTTGCCATTTCCTTCTCCAATGCATGAACGTGAAAAGTGAAAGTGAAGTTGTTCAGCTGTGTCCGACTCTGAGCAACCCCATGGACTGCTGCTACCAGGCTCCTCCATCCATGGGATTTTCCAGGCAAGAGTACTGGAGTGGGGTGCCATTGCAAAGAAAGAGAAAAGCCTGTGAAAATGGAACAAAAGACATGTGGACTGGAGTGAGAACTTCAGGTAAAACAAACACACCCCTTTCTTGGCTAGCCCAATTTGAATGGGGCAGGCTCTGCAGGGAGAAGATAAATGTGTAAAAGGAGGAAGCCAAGACAGATTGAGGCTTCTCCTTTGGGCCACCCTTGGCCCACCCTCAGGCCTCAAGGATGTACTATCCTTTGCTTGAGAATATAACTCTTGAGCTGTAACCAAGCTGTAACACTAGTCTGCTGTTTCAGATCTTTGCTGCAGCAAGACAGAACCAAGGAAATTACACACTCCTCCAGCAAAATCATGCAAATATCATATTCCAGACACTAGTAGGTTACTTCCTGGGAAGGACTGTTAAAGATGAATTTACATCTTTAGGTGAAAGACAGCCTTTTCAATAATCAGTATGGTTCCAAAGCTGAGGTACATAAAGGGAGCAGGTTTGTTTGGCATAGCTAGAATTCATTTTGTATTGGCCAGTACTTTAATATTTCCACACTACTATTTTTTTTCTCCCGATACAACCTATTCAATGACTTAGAGGCAAATATTATGTGTTCTCCTTTGTTTTCAAGCTTTCAGTTGTGGAGTATGAGTAATATATTATCTAAGTTTAAGGCCAAGATCACACAAACTATTTTACTTTGAGTTGAAATAAACATCAAGCTATTCAATATGATAGGATTAGCTAATCTTGCAGCATTTTCAGGAGGCTGACTTTTTCCCTCAATTTTTGTGTCACAGTGATGTATTTCAAAGAAAGTCAGAAATGATTTCAAACTTTTGTGACTTCAGATGTGAAAAATATATGCCCTGATAGATTTTTGTACATTCCAGGCACCTGGAGAATGTGTGTGTGGTGGTGGGGTGATAGGGAGAAGGAAGGGAATAGAGAGAATGTATATGGGGGAAAGTAACAGTGTTAGTCACTCGTTTCCAACTCTTTGCAACCTCATGAACTGTAGCTCATCAGGCTCCTCTGTCCATGGTATTCTCCAGGCAAGAATTCTGGAGTTAATGGGCATTCCCTTTTCCAGGGGATCTTCCCAACCCAGGGATCAAATCCTGATTTCTCACATTATAGGCAGATTCTTTACCTTCTGAGCCACTAGGGAAGACTATTTACGGAAAAAACTTAGAGTCAATAAATACCTAAATATTTCTGGAGATAATCTAGCTAAGTTTTAATGTAAGTGTTAAATGTTAGGAACTAATACATGGGAAACAAGAGTAATGAGGTTTTCATTTTATGTGAGACAGACAATATAGATTTATTTGCTTACCTTTCTTTATCTTGACTTCAGAATACTTTTATTTTATTTTTTCCAGAATTCTTTTAAAATCATGAGATTAGTCTTACTTTAATAAGGCTTTTTACATGTAAAGAGATTTCAGATTCAAAGACATAAAAATATATTTAAAACTGGGTATAAGAAGCACTGCATGTGAATATGTGGTCGGGAAGAAGGCTTGGGACTTTACAAGTTGAGCAGCCTTGAATATGAATGTCAGTTTGAAAACAGAAGGGACATAAATGAGTAGAGAAGGGAGAGGCCACCCATTCCAGTATTCTGGCCTCAAGAATTCCATGGACTGTATAGTCCATGGGGTCACAAATGTACATGATTGAGCAACTTTCATTTCACTTTCAAATGAGCAGAAATTAGATGTGAAATTGTTACAGTTTCTGAACAAGGTCTACTTGAGAATGCAGAAACCTTTACCTTTGGAAGACAAATACGCTGTCACTTCAGTTGTGTCTGACTCTGTGCAACCCCATAGATGGCAGCCCACCAGGTTCCCCCATCCCTGGGATTCTCCAGGCAAGAGTACCAGAGTGGGTTGCCTTTGCCTTTGGAAGACAAATATATTTCCTTTTAAATTTAAGGTGAAATTTGAAACATGAATTTACAAAATTTCCATGTGAATGCTTTTATCCATAAAGAAAAAATGCCATCTTAGATAAATAACATAATTAAAGATACTGGAAAAGAAATATCAATTCAAAGACTGGGTATGATTAGCCATTAAGATATAACTAGGAANTATTTATTATTTTAATTGAAGGATAATTGCTTTAAGAATTTTGTTGTTTTCTGTCAAATATAAACATGAATCAGCCATAGGTGTATATATGTCCCCTCCCTCTTGGACCCTTCTCAGATCTTCCTCCCCTTCCCACCAGCCTAAGCTGACACAGAGCCCCTGTTCTAGTTCCCTGAGACATACACAAAATTCACATTGGCTATCTATTTTACATACAGTAACATAAGTTTCCATGATACTCTCTCCATACTTCTCAACTTCTCCTCCCTCTCCCTGTGTGTATAAGTCTGTTCTCTGTCTGTTTCTCCATTGCTGCCTTGCAAGTAAATTCATCAGTACCATTATCTTTCTCTCTTTTTTTGACTTACTTCACTCTGCACAATAGGCTCTAGTTTCAGCCACTTCATTAGAACTGATTCAAATGTGTTCCTTTTTATGGCTGAATAATAATCCATTGTGTATCTGTACCACAACTTCTTTAGCCATTCGTATGTTGATGGACATATAGGTTGCTTCTATGACCTAGCTATTATAAACAGTGCTTCAATGAACATTGGGGTACATGTATCTTTTTCAGTTTTGGTTTCCTCTGTATATGCCTAGGAATGGGATTGTTGGATCATATGTTGATTTTATCCCTAGTTGTTTAAGGAATCTCCATACTGTCTTCCATAGTGGTTGTATCGATTTGCGTTCCCACCAACAGTACAAGTTCAGTCCAGTTCAGTCACTCAGTCATGTCCGACTCTTTGCGACCCCATGGACTGTAGCATGCCAGGCCTCCCTGTCCATCACCAACTCCCAGAGTTTACTCAAACTCATGTCCATTGAGTCAGTGACACCATCCAACCATCTCATCCTCTGTTATCCCCTTCTCCTCCCACTTTCAATCTTTCCCAGCATCAGGGTCTTTTTTAATGACTCAGCTCTTCCCATCAGGTGGCCAAAGTATTAGAGTTTCAGCTTCAGCATCAGTCCTTTCAGTGATCATTCAGAAATGATCTCCTTTAGGATGGACTGGTTGGGCCTCCTTGCAGTCTAAGGGACTCTCAAGAGTCTTCTCCAACACCACAGTTCAAAAGCATAAATTCTTTGGTTTCAGCTTTCTTTATAGTTCAACTCTCACATCCATACATGACTACTGGAAAAACCATAGCCTTGACTAGATGGACCTTTGTTGGCAAAATAATCTCTCTGCTTTTTAATATGCTGTCTAGGTTGGTCATAACTTTCCTTCTAAGGATCAAGTGTCTCTTAATTTCCTGGCTGCAGTCACCATCTGCAGTGATTTTGGAGCTCCAAAAAATAAAGTCAGCCAGTTTCCACTGTTTCTCCCTCTATTTGCCATAAAGTGATGGGACTGGGTGCCATGATCTTTGTTTTCTGAATGTTGAGCTTTAAGCCAACTTTTTCACTCTCCTCTTTCACTTTCATCAAGAGACCCTTTAGTAATTCTTCACTTTCTACCATAAGGATGGTGTTATCTGCATATCTGAAGTTATTGATATTTCTCCCTGCAATCTTGATTCCAGCTTGTGCTTCATCCAGCCCAGCGTTTCTCATGATGTACTCTGCATATAAGTTAAATAAGCAGGGTGACAATATACAGCCTTGACATACTACTTTCCTATTTGGAACCAGTCTGTTGTTCCATGTCCAGTTCTAACTGTTGCTACCTGACCTGCATACAGATTTCTCAAGAGGCAGGTCAGGTGGTCTGGTATTCCCATCTCTTTCAGAATTTTCCACAGTTTATTGTGATCCACACAGTCAAAGGCTTTGGCATAGTCAATAAAGCAGAAATAGATATTTTTCTGGAACTCTCTTGATTTTTTGATGACCCAGTAGATGTTGGCAATGGATCTCTAATTCCTCTGCCTTTTCTAAAATCAGCTTAAACCTCTTGAAGTTCATGGTTCACGTATTGCTGAAGCCTGGCTTGGAGAAGTTTGAGCATTACTTTACTAGTGTGTGAGATGAGTGCAATTGTGCGGTAGTTTGAGCATTCTTTGGCATTGCCTTTAAATGAAAATTGACCTTTTCCAGTCCTGTGGCCACTGCTGAGTTTTCCAAATTTGCTGGCATATTGAGTGCAACACTTTCACAGTATCCTCCACACCCTCTCCAGCATTTATTGTTTGTAGACTTTGTGATGATGGCCATTCTGACTGGTGTGAAGTGATATCTCATTGTAGTTTTCATTTGCATTTCTCTAATAATGAGCAATTTTGAGCATCTTTTCATCTGTTTGTTAGTCACCTGTATGCTTTCTTTAGAGAAATTTCTGTTTAGGTCTTTTCCCCACTTTTTGATTTGGTTGTTTGTTTTTCTGGCATTGAGTTGTATGAGCTGCTTGTATATTTTGGAAAGTAATTATTTGTCAGTCCTTTTCACCTTGTTTATAGTTTCTTTTGCTATGCAAAAACTTTTAAGTTTAACTAGGCCCAATTTGTTTACTGTTGTTTTCACTTCCATTACTCCAAGAGGTGGGTCATGGAGTATCTTGTTTTGATTTATGTCACTGATTGTTCTGCCTATGCTTTCCTCTAAGAGTTTTATAGTATGTGATCTTACATTTAGATCTTTAATCCATTTTGAGTTAACTTTGTGTGTGGTGTTAGAAGGTATTCTAGTTTCATTCTTTTACATTTAGCTGTCCAGTTTTCCCAGTGCCATTTATTGAAGAGGCTATCTTTGCCCTGTTGTACATTCTTGCCTCCTTTGTCAAAAATAAGGTGCCCATAGGTGCATGGGTTTATTTATGGGCTTTCTATCTTGTTCTATTGATCTATATTTCTGTTTTTGTGCCAGTACCATGCTGTCTTGATGACTGTAGCTTTGTAGTACAATCTGAATGAATTTTGAAGTATATTCAATCTCTTCCTATATATTCATATTTATGGTGTTATTTGCCATTGAATACCAGTAAATAATTTCAAAGTCATTTTAATCCACTCAGTAAGAATCTAGTGAGGATCTCATGCATTAATTCTTCTGGAGGTTGGATATAATAGATAAATAAAATGCAGTCTCTGCCCTATAATCAAATAGAATAGATTTTTGGAAAAATATTGTTAACTGTCAGATCACATCCACTAACCTCAGATATGCAGATGACACCACCCTTATGGCAGAAAGCAAAGAGGAGCTAAAAAGCCTATTGATGAAAGTGAAAGAGGAGAGTGAAAAAGTTGGCTTAAAGCTCAACATTCAGAAAACGAAGATCATGGCATCTGGTCCAATCACTTCATTAAAAATAGATGGGGAAACAGTAGAAACAGTGTCAGACTTTTTGGGGGGGGGCGCTCCAAAATCACTGCAGATGNCATCACGGACTCGATGGACGTGAGTCTGAGTGAACTCCGGGAGATGGTGATGGACAGGGAGGCCTGGCGTGCTGAGATTCATGGGGTCGCAAAGAGTCAGACATGACTGAGCAACTGAACTGAAACCCAGAGTGCCCATGCTTGAATATAACTTTTCCCGTCTGATTTAATATATTTTATTATAAAAATGAAGTTTAAAAGTTAGTGCATAATTTACTGATTACTTGCTACTCTCATCATATATGAAATTTTGATATGATAGTTTATCACTCAATTTTCTGTTGAGGGAACAGTAGAGACTAAATTTCTATAGTTGTACACTGTGCGTTCACATATCAGCCCAGACAGTTGCATTCAGAAATGATACTAATAAGCATTATGGAGAAATATAATGGTGAAAGCAGTGATAGCTTACAGTGAAAGATGTCAGATTCCTGATCTCTGAAGATTTAGCTTTAGCACCAGAGACCAGGTTTGACCACTCAGGGCTCTTGTGTGGTAGGAGTTTTATTACAGTGAAGAGGGACAGAGAAAGCTTCTGACACAGACATCAGAAGGGGGTGGAGAGTGTCCCCTTCACTAGTCTAAGCAAGGGAGTTATATATTTTTAGTTAGTCATTACAATAAATCAAAAGATGTCTCAAGGTTGTAAAATTTTACCAGACCCACTCCCACAATTTACATTTTAAGGTAACAGGATTAGAACTTAACAATAGAAAGATCTTATCAGACCCACTCCCATAATATACATTTTAACAGGATTAGTCAGAAGGTTTTCAGGAAGGACAAACTGTCCTCAACCTGGGCACTGTTGTTGTTATATAATCTTTAGTATAATCTTTAAACTGAGTTGTTTGTTGTTTGTTGCAGTTCCAGGCTTAAAGATAAAAAAAACATTTATGTGACTAAGACTAAGGAATGTAGAATTAAAAAAGACATTTGTCCTTTCCTCCTCTTTGAGAATTCCAGATCCCTATCTCCTCAAGAGTCCCAGACCCCTTTTTCCTCCTTGGGGATCCCAGACTTCTTATCAACCTGCAGAGCAATTAACTTTCTCAAGAGTATTTTAAAAGAATTTTTTAAAGTGCTTTACACCAGGTATCACTTTAAAAAATCTTATCTTTTAAAATACTGCTGAAAGAGTCGATGAAATTGAAAGATGCTTGCTCCTTGGAAGAAAAGCTAGGACCAAACTAGACAGCATATTAAAAAGCAGAGACATGACTTTTCCAACAAAGGTCCATCTAGTCAAAGCTATGGTTTTTCCAGTAGTCATGTATAGATGTGAGAGTTGGACTATAAAGAAAGCTGAGCACCAAAGAACTGATGCTTTTGAACAGTGGTGTTGGAGAAGACTCTTGAGAGCCCCTTGGACTGCAAGGCGATCCAACCAGTCCATCCTAAAGGAAATTAGTCCTGAATATTCATTGGAATGACTGATCCTGAAGCTGAAACTCTAATACTTTGGCCACCTATGTGAAGAACTGACTCATTAGAAAAGACCCTGATGCTGGGAAAGATTGAAGGCAGGAGGAGAAGGGGATGACAGGTTGAGATGGTTGGATGGCATCACTAACTCAATGGACATGAGTTTGAGTAAACTCTGGGAGTTGGTGATAGACAAGGAAGCCTGGAGCGGAAGCCTGGTGTGCTGCAGTCCATGGGATTGCAAAGAATTGGACATAACTGAGCAACTGAACTGAATTGGACACCAGGTATCATTTACTTTTTGTTACACAGCCTATTTGGAAAAGACCTACCTGCTCAAAAGAAAGAACAATATGATTACTGTTGTAATTTTTTTATTCTGAGGGGATGCTATGGGAGCAGGAATAGCACAGGCAATTTATTTAAAAAAGTTTCTATCACTAGCAATGAATAGGGTTTAATTTCATTATGGTTCAAAAGTCTCCCAAGGGTGTTATTCTGATTTCTTGCTCTGGAACCCAGTTGTGTTATTAGAATAACAAGATGGTATATTTTCTTAATCACCTCCATTGGCTTTTTATTTTGAAGAGACTGTATGTTTCACTTGTGATGGAAGAGATGAGTTGATTTAGACATTGATCTTTAGAATAAAGCCTAGGAATGAAGTGGATATTCTGGGCAAAGCTGTAAGTGACAAGTTTTGATTAGTCTTTCTTAACCTCAGGCAATTTCTTGATTGGTTAACAATGAATTAGGCTTTCAGACATTACTCAGCTAACATGATCCTATTTCAGAAATGTAAGGAACAAAGGAAAAAGTTGGCAGATTCCAAAATTTATGAAGGTGCTGATTCAAGCATACTGGATACATTCAAATGTGTTATTTCTGGGAGGACGTTGAAGGGAAAACAGTACACTGAGAACTTTGTGATCATTCATATATATATGATTTATTTATGATTCAAACTCTTTTCTCTACATTTATTTGATGAGGATTGTAAAACTAAACACAGGATTCTAGTTAAAAGGAATAGAGCAAAACATAATATGAGGCACCTACAATGCTCACAATAGTTGAGCACTCAGTTTTAACTCTGAATTTCCTGTAAACCAAAGCAGAATGAAACCTATATTGGGATATATAGTTCTTAGACTTGCTGGGTTGCTGGTTTGACTCATCAACTTAATAGCTGTAAGTAAATTATTTATTTTCTCTCTTCCTCTCTAATCCTCAGGGCTTCCCTGGTGGCTCAGACAGTAAAGAATCTGCCAGCAATTCAGGAGACCTGGGTTCAATCCCAGGATTGGGAACATCTGCTGGAGGAGGGCATGGCAACCCACTCCAGTATTGTTGCCTAGAGAATCCCCATGGACAGAGGGCTCCAGTCCATGGGGTCACAATGTTGGACATGACTAGCAACTAAGCACACTCTAATCCTCAAGCACAAGAGGAGATAATAGTACCTACATCATGGGACTGTTTTGGGAACCACTGCTCTCTCTACATGTAAGACACGTAAAAGAGCACTGTACACATAGCAAATGCTCAGTATAGTTCAATAAGTATTAGCAATGAATATTAATAGTGTTATAATTGTCTGTTAAATGAGACTATGATCATTTACATAGGTAGTTTCTTCCTCCCTTAGCCTCCCACAATAACTACATTCAAAAAAGCACATATGGCCAGGATAACTTGAAGGGAAATTGCTTAGTAGAATACACTCCTTATTTAAGTGTGACATTCAAAAAGGCACAAGAATATATTCTACAAAGTATATTTCTTTTATCAACTCGACCCAAAAACCAAGACATGAACATTGATGCATAATGCAGAAAAGGCATTGTTGCAGCAAAGTGATGAAGCAGTATAGTATGGACACTGGATTTCCTGTTAACCTACTATAGAAGTAAAGGTCTGAGAACTTGGGGTATTGTACACATGAGGCCACCTCTTCAGTTACTAAGAGTCTGAAGTAGCTTTCGTTTGGCTTGAGTCACTTCCAAGCTAAATTCTGTTAAGTGAAGAGGTACTCTTCTGTGTGGTGACTAATGTGAGGACTACATGCTTGAGTTATCAGACATTAAAAAGCCAGACTTGGTGTGCTGTTGTGAAGATGTGGAAACCAAAATTGTTTTCTTGCTACAAGGTTTACCTTACTTTCTCACATCAGTTAGTCTCCAGAATGTCTGTAGGTAAAATGGATATTTTTTTCTGCAAAATGAGCTTAAATCTATTGAATTACTTGCCACATTATATGGATGAGAAAATTTTTAACCTAAAGAAAACTTAAGGAGAGATGTTATCAATATATCATTCTAATCCCTGAAAACAAAAAAGAAACATTTGTGTGAGTCTTATGAACAAAGTCCACACTTCAATAGGACTCTATTCTAGTTGGTCTGCCAGAATCAACTGGCTCCTAAAAATACCAGTAGGAGTCAAATTGACAAGTTAAGATTACTACTAAAGACAGTCCTCTAAATATAATTCTAGTGTTGACATTGTTTTATGATTCCAGATTTTTGCTTGGAGGTGTATTTTACCAGCATATGATAAATGCCATCTCACCAGAAAAAAACATTGATTGTGCTATTTTTTGTAATTGAACCAAATCAGTTCAACACATATATCAAAATATTTAAATATAAATTTTAAAATTGTGTGTGCATCTAGGACATAGAAGTAATGAAAGATAGTGAAAGTGAAAGTTGATAAGTCATGTCTGACTCTTTGTGGCCCCATGGACTACACAGTCCATGGAATTTTCCAAGCCAGAATGCTGAGTAGGTTGCCTTTTCCTTCTCCAAGAGATCTTCCCAACCCAGGGATCAAACTCTGGATGCAGGCGGATTCTTTGCCAACTGAGCTAACAGGGAATAGCACAACTTAAACTTAAGATTCAGAGTTATTTTTTAATAAGCTATTCCTTCTAGTGGAGTAGAAGTATGATAAAAGATCAAAGAAGACTGGGAAATGAGTTACACTTTTTCTAGTTCAGCTCAACTAGATAGTCTGCTGGTAAAGAACACCAATTCTGGCTATGGATTTAGAAAAGGAATTGGACTCTAGTCTCAGTTTTAATGTTTACTTGCTGTGTACTTACTGTATATAGATAGAATATTTCTGAAAGTTCTGTTTGAAGTTCTCTGACTTTGGAACATGAAAAAACCTATTTGAGGAATTTCATGAGGATTTTTTTTTAATAGAAACTATAGTTAAAATTGTCTCACTTTGAATTAGATATAGGACATGCCTACTTGGTGTTGATTGAGATAGTGATAATTAATGCCTTGATTCCTGTCTCCTGTACAATATCATGAACTTCCATCCATAGTTCATCAGGCACTCTGTCAGATCTAGTCTCTTAAATCTATTTCTCACTTCCACTGTATAGTCATAAGGGATTTGATTTTAGGTCATACCTGAATGGTCTAGTGGTTTTCCCTACTTTCTTCAATTTCAGTCTGAATTTGGTGATAAGGAGTTTATGATCCAAGCCACAGTCAGCTCCTGGTCTTGTTTTTGCTGACTGTATAGAGCTTCTCCATCTTTGGCTGCAAAGAATATAATCAATCTGATTCTGGTGTTGACTATCTGGTGATGTCCATGTGTGGAGCCTTCTCTTGTGTTGTTGGAAGAGGGTGTTTGCTATGACCAGTGCATTCTCTTGGCAGAACTCTATTAGCCTTTGCCATGCTTCATTCTGGACTCCAAGGCCAAATTTTCCTGTTACTCCAGGTGTTTCTTGACTTCCTACTTTTGCATTCCAGTCCCCTATAATGAAAAGGACATCTTTTTTGGATGTTAGTTCTAGAAGGTCTTGTAAGTCTTCATAGAACTGTTCAACTTCAGCTTCTTCAGTGTTACTGGTTGGGGGATAGACTTGAATTACTGTGATATTGAATGGTTTGCCTTGGAAATGAACAGAGATCATTGTATCATTTTTGAGACTGCACCCAAGTAATGCATTTCAGATTCTTTTGTTGACTATGATGGCTACTCCATTTCTTCTAAGGGATTCCTGCCCACAGTAGTAGATATAATGGTCATCTGAGTTAAATTCACCCATTCCAGTCCATCTTAGTTCACTGATTCCTAGAATGTCGATGTTCACTCTTGCCATCTCCTGTTTGACCACTTCCAATTTGCCTTGATACAATGGACCTAACATTCCAGGTTCCTATGAAATATTGCTCTTTAGAGCATCGAATCTCACTTGTATCACCAGTCCCATTCACAACTGGGTGTTGTTTTTGCTTTGGCTCCATCCCTTCATTCTTTCTGGAGTCATTTCTCCACTGATCTCTAGTAGCATATTGGGCACCTACTGACCTGGGGAGTTCATCTTTCAGTGTCCTATCTTTTTGCCTTTTCATACTGTTCATGGAGTTCTCAAGGCAAGAATACTGAAGTGCTTTGCCATTCCCTTTTCCAGTGGACCACATTCTGTCAGGAAGCAACAGTTGGAACTGGACATGGAACAACAGACTGGTTCCAAATAGGAAAAGGAGTACCTCAAGGCTGTATATTGTCACCCTCCTCCTTTAACTTGTAGGCAGAGTGCATCATGCTGGGCTAGAAGCAGCACAAGCTGAATCAAGATTGCCGGGAGAAATATCAATAACCTCAGATATGCAAATGACACCACCCTTATAGTAGAAAGTAAAGAAGAACTAAAAAGCCTCTTGATGAAAGTGAAAGAGGAGAGTGAAAAAGTTGGCTTAAAGCTCAACATTCAGAAAATTAAGATCATGGCATCCAGTCCCATCACTTTGTGGCAGATAGATGTGGAAACAGTGGTTGACTTTATTTTTCTGGGCTCCCAAATCATTGCAGATGATGATTGTAGCCATGAAATTAAAAGATGTTTACTCCTTTGAAGGAAAGTTATGACCAACCTAGACAGCATATTCAAAAGCAGAGACATTACTTTGCCAACAAAGGTCTGTCTAGTCAAGGTTATGGTTTTTCCA
>SJYQ01096388.1:112722-127271 GCA_006410935.1 Redunca redunca
CAAAGAATTGATGCTTTTGCACTGTGGTGTTGGAGAAGACTCTTGAGAGTCCCTTGGACTGCAAGGAGATCCAACCAGTCCATCATAAAGGAGATCAGTCCTGGGTGTTCATTGGAAGGACTGATGTTGAAGCTGAAACTCCAGTACTTTGGCCACCTCATGCGAAGAGCTGACTCATTTGAAAAGACCACAATGCTGGGAAAGATTGAGGGCAGGAGGAGAAGGGGACGACAGAGGATAAGATGGTTGGATGGCATCATTGACTCGATGGACATGGGTTTGGGTGGACTCCAGGAGTTGGTGATGGACAGGGAGGCCTGGTGTGCTGCAGTTCATGGTGTCGCAAAGAGTCGGACATGACTGACTGAACTGAACTGAACTGAATGATTGCCTTAAAATGTTTGCTAAATGAGATTTTTCACTACTGACCTTCATATTAAAGGATTTGGATTCCTAATGATTTTTAAACTTTGCTTTCCTATATCATTAGCATAAAGTCCCTCTATGTTTTAGGTTAGAAAAGATCCCAATGTGAAATGAGCTCTAATTTCAGCTATAATATTTTTCTAACAGTGCAGAACTGGTGCTACTCTGAAAGATGGAAATAAATGTGTTCTACTTAATGAGTTCTCTATCCCCTCTAAGATAACCGAGAGAATCAGTGATGACATTGAAATCTAGAGTTTATGAACGAGTTTTATCCTTTTAGGCTTCTGAGGCAAAATTAGCTGAAAACACTTTTTTCGTAGAATAAAATGATACAGAATATATGATACTAGTATTGTAGAGATATGAGATGGAAGCAGGTTTTTAAAATCTGGATGAGAGGTAACAAAATACTGTATATAATGTACACAAGATATATAATTAGCAATTCAATTTTTGCTAATAAACTATGAGAGTATATTCATTTCTCTATGCTTTCTTACATGTTTTATTGACTTCTTATACAGGGATTGTATGTGGAAATCTAATGTGGAAATCAAAGATAGCTGTGAAGTAAATCAAAGTCAAAATGCTGAAAGAAGAAATTTGAGATGTTCCTTTTTAAAAAATAAAGTGATTACTAAATCAACTCATGGATGTCTGACATTCCTCCAGATTAATACCAGGGTGCTCTGAGGATTACTAATAGCATACAGAAGGAAAATTTTAATTTTTTGATGAAAGATGAGGGCCATTTTAAAGATATGCATTCCCCAGATTTATTATTTAATCACAAATATTTGCAGCCCAATGTCAAAACTGCTTTGATGTAAATATTTACAGTTAAACACAATGGTGTTTAAATCATCTTACATCACCAACCTTCATTGTTTCAAATATAACACAATAAAACTAATTCCTACTTTTAATTACAAACATCTAATTATTTTTTGTTTAATTAAATGGAATATTTTGAGTGGGTTAGAGAGTACATTTAGCCATGGAAGTGTCTGAAACGATGTCACTGAGAAAACATAATATAGCATCAGCCATAAAATGTCATGGTTGGTGAGAAGCTCACTGAAAGCCATTCAAAGGATTTCTCTATTAACTTTTGCAAATGCATGCTTTAATCTATAAATCTTTATGGGAAAACATTTTAACAAATGTACTGTGGTTTACATTTAAAAGCACTATGTGGTTTATAGTTAAAAGCAATTATGATTCACTCTATCTGCTGATCTGGCTAAGGGCAAAGTGCTCATAGAACACAAAACCCCCTTTTAAGGACAGTAAGGATAATTGTTTAAATTCAGAGCATCAGCAACCCTCCAAAAGGGGTCAGTGACATCCTTGTAATAAGACCAGCTTCACTGAATATATGTTAAGAGATATTAGAGGCCAAATAAGTTTATAGAGGGAAAAAAAAAATAGGAAAAGATTGTGGTAGAACTCTCTGTTGCCTATATGTGCCAGGATATTCTTCCAGGTGCCTCAGGCTTAGGAAAAACTCATGACCTGACCCTCACCTCCTTCCTCAATAGGTTATTTCTTCTTTTCCTTATGCTGAGTTAGTGGTGTCATCTTGTATCCAAGGGTTCAGTTAGAAACCTCAGAGTCATCCTGAATTTACTTATTTTCTAGCTTCTTCCCTATTAAACCAAATCCAGATCTTAACATTCTCTTTTTATTTGTTGTCATTATTTCTTCTTATGTTGTTTTCCTGCCTCCATCTCTGTTAACTCTCTTCATTATATCCTCCACTCTGTGGTCAAAGAGAACTTAAGAACCACAACCTCGAATATAGCTGCTTGAACATTTCATTGTTTTGTCCTTTCAGAGAATTAAGTCCAAGTGCTCTAGCATGGGGCTTTCAGTTCAGTTCAGGTTCTCAGTCGTGTCCAGCTTTTTGGGCACCCATGAACTTCAGCACACCAGGCTTCCCTGTCCATCACCAACTGCCAGAGTCTACCCAAACCTGTGTCTATTGAGTCGTTGATGCCATCCAACTATCTCATCCTCTGTTGTCCCCCTGCTCCTGCTTGAAAAGCATTCTGAAATGTGTATTCTAGCCCTATTTCTTGTCTCATTCAGCTCTTTTCTGACTTTCCTGCTATATTTCAGCTACTTGTTGCTTTCCTGGCTTCCAGGTCTTGGTATATCCTGAGTATCTCTTGCTATGTGTTAATACATCCACTATTTAAATTACTTCTAATTAGGCTTCTCATCTGTTAGTTCTTGTTGTTCAGTTGCTTAGTTGTGTATGAATCTTTGTGACCCCATGGACTGCAGCACATCAGACTTTCCTGCCCTTCACCATCTCCCGGAGCTTGCTCAAATTCATGTCCATTGAGTTGACGATGCCATCCAACCATCTCATCCTCTGTCAACCCCTTCTCCTCCTACCTTGAGTCTTTCCCAGCAAAGTTTTCCAATGAGTTGGCTCTTTGCATCAGTTGGCTGAAGTATTTGGCTTCAGTTTCAGCATCAGTCCTAATGAATATTCAGGGTTGATTTCCTTTAGGATTGGCTGGTTTGATCTCCTTGCAGTCTAAGGGGCTCTCAAGATCTTCTCCAACACAACAGTTCAAAAGCATCGATTCTTCAGTGCTCAGCCTTCTTTATGATCCAACTATCACATCCATACATGACTACTGGAAAAACCATAGCTTTGACTAGATGGACCTTTGTCAGAAAAGTAATGTCTCTGCTCTTTAATACACTGTCTAGGTTTGTCATAGCTTTTCTTCCAAGAATAAGTGTCTTTTAATGTTATGGCTGCAGTCATCATCCACAGTGATTTAAAATAGCCCAAGAAAATAAAGTCTTTCACTATTTCTGTTGTTTCCCAATCTATTTGCCATGAAGTGATGGGACAGATGCCATAATCTTAGTTATTTTAATGTTGAGTTTTAAGCCAGCTTTTTCACTCTCCTCTTTCACCTTCATCAAGAAGCTCTTTGGTTCCTCTTCGCTTTCTGCCATAAGGGTGGTGTTACCTGTGTATCTGAGGTTATTGGTATTTCTCCCAGCAGTCTTGGTTCCAGCTTGTGCTTCATCCAGTCCAGCATTTTGCATGATGTACTCTGCATATAAGTAAAGTAAACAAGGTGACAATATACAGCCCTGATGCACTCCTTTCCCAATTTGGAACCAGGCTGTTATTACGTGTTCAGTTCTAAGTGTTGTTTTTTTCTGAAGCTTTTTAAAAACCTCACTTGATCTCTTCCTTGTGTATTTTGTGACTCCCTTTTCACAAGATTTTGGATTAATTGCTCCACTGAATTATGGCTTACTGATTTGCTTTTCTGACTCCCCTATACTCAAAATTTGTATCTTATTTAACTTTATATTTCATAGAATAACTTAGATGTTTCCTTGTTTAATACTTATTTACTGATTGAGAAACTGATAATTAGAAGACCTAGACTGTAATTTTGAGTTTATGCTAATTTACTACTGTGATCTAGGCAGGGCACTAAATTTGGCTAAGCATTTATGGAATGAATGGTGGAACAAGACAAGTGGTTCTGAAATGTTACTAGGTCTTTAATGTATTCTAAATTCTAAATCAGTGCACATAGAGAAAATAAACCATATTGTATTGGCTCTCATTGAACTCAGTGACAAACAATTTTTTCTGCAAAACTTCATGTCTCATTGTTTAATCTCATTTCATTTCATTTCAAGGGACTGGAAATGATTAAAATCAAGGGCTGACTGGGATGCCAATATATAGCCCACAGCTAACATTGTGATGTGCGTACTCAGTTGCTCAGTCATGTCCAACTCTTTGTAATCCCATGGACCATAGCCCACCAGGCTCCTCTTTCCATGGGGTTTTCCAGGCAAGTGTACTGGAGTAGGTTGTCATTTCCTCCTCCAGGGGATCATCCCAACCCAGGGACTGAACCCATATCTCTTGTGTCTTGTGCATTACAGGCAGATTCTTTACCACTGAGTCACCTGGGAAGCCCTCACATTACTCACCTCACTTCTTTGTGCACACAAATATCAGCAGCCACAGATAATTCCCTAACACCAATAACATGTAGGCTTTCATGCCTTGGAGTTTATTGAAAGTAATGTTGACTGCTGGGAACATTTTATTGGAACTGTTTGGAAGTATTTATTGGAAGTAATATTGACAATGAAATACCAGTAAGCAAAGGCAATTCTCAGTAATGCAAATGCCAGTTCTCTTATTAAAAATATGGAAAATATAGTATAGACTATCAAAATAGAGCTGAATTCAAACCTTGGCACTGATATTTACTGTTTGCATTGTTCGTGTGATTTTAAATGTTAATTCTCCCAAACTAATTTCCTTCACTTACTCATAGGGAAAAAAGTTGTTTGACCTTTTTACTGAAAATATTAGATATAGCATATATTAAAAGATCAAGAATAGTGATCGCCAGTTTTTACATATTGCTGTGCTGTGGTAGGTCACTTCAGTTGTGTCCAATTCTTTGTGACCCTATGGACTGTAGCCTACTAGGCTCCTCTGTCCATGAGATTCTCTAGGCAAGAATACTGGAGTGGGTTGC
The DNA here is from genome assembly GCA_006410935.1 of Redunca redunca. Taxonomy (NCBI): domain Eukaryota; kingdom Metazoa; phylum Chordata; class Mammalia; order Artiodactyla; family Bovidae; genus Redunca; species Redunca redunca. Next base: position 117,699 of record SJYQ01096388.1, read on the forward strand.
CATGCCCTCTTCCAAGGGATCTTCCTGACCCAGAGATTGAATCTGCCTCTCTTATATGTCTCCTGCATTGGCAGGTGAGTTCTTTACCATAGCACCACCTGGGAAGCCCTTTTACATATTACTATGATGATAATCATTTTAACTATTGATAATACATTATAATTAAAAGTAAGTGTCTTCAGATGTGTAGAACGGACTTTTGGACTCTGAGGGAGAGGGAGAGGGTGGGATGATTTGGGAGAATGGCATTAAAACATGTATACTGTCATGTAAGAAACGAATCGCCAGTCTATGTTCGATACAGGATACAGGATGCTTGGGGCTGGTGCACGAGGATGATCCAGAGAGATGATATGGGGTGGGAGGTGGGAGGGGGGTTCATGATTGCAAACTCATGTACACCCATGGCGGATTCATGTCAGTGTATGGCAAAGGCAATACAGTATTGTAAAGTAAAATAAAGTAAAAATAAAAATTAAAAAAAAAGTAAGTGTCTTAATTCAATTATGTTAAGAAGGTAAGTTAATTAGAATATAAACCTGCTAACTCTGGTACTGCTATTTCTCTTTGTCAGGAAGATCCCCTCAAAGAGGAAAGGTCAACCCACTCCAGTATCCTTGCCTAGAGAATCCCATGGAAAGAGGAGACTGGTGGGCTACAGTCCATAGGGTCTCAGAGAGTTGGACATAACTGAAGTAACTTAGCATGCACGCCAGGTTGAAAGATGGTCTTGAAATAAGAGAAGAAATTATGTAATGCAAAGATGGTAAAGAGAGAAAATTCTAAGCTTTTATTACAAAAATTTCCTTTACAAAATTTACTTAACTGGTTATTATACATGTCTTACCATTCCCTAAGTACTGCTCTTAATTATTTCCTTTCTTTGGATTAGCTAATGGTTTTGCTTAACCTCTTCTTGTGCGTTTTATTAGATAAGTCAAAGCTGAGTTCAATGTAGACTAAAGATTTCTTTTAGCAAAGATCTTAGATATGAAATTTATATGACAAATTGTCTAGCCTTTTGCTTCAGTTTCACAATTATGTTTCAGTATAAAACTCTTGCTGACAAAGTAAAAATATATTTTTATTTTCTCATTAAATAGCCAAACACGTTTGTAATCAGATTTCACAAGTGTCTCCTTTTTGGATTGTTAAAACTAGTTATTGTTCATCATTATCATATCATTAATAATCAAGTATTGTGAACATTTAATAATGCTGGCATGTTCTGGGACTTTTTGAGGTAACTTGTATATAATAAGAACGGGAAATCACCTTGATTAGTACAAGGTCAATGAGCATGTTATATGGGAGATGATAGGAAGAAGCACATTTTCTCACCAAACCCAATATTCCACCAAATGGAGGCTGTCATTTTGCTCCATATCAGCTTGACCATCACTCTTGGAAGATCAGAATAACCTGTGATTCTCTTGGAAGATCATAATAACCTGTGGTTCACTTGGGTGATGTGTTGGAGTTGACTTATACTGGTTTGTAAGAGCTGACTATTAAAATCTGAGGACATTTGCCATCTAGTTTTTAAATATTTAATAGCTTGAGATTGGCCATAGTGTAAATACTTATAGTACATATATTGTAAAATACTTCTGCCCTTCTAACCCCTAAAGATCCTGCTGTTCAACATTCATTAGCATATCTGGTTCACTTCCACAACTTCAGGATTCAAAGTGAATGTCACATAACCCTAAATTTAATCACTATGCAGCAGAGATACAGACATCAGGAATTGATTGAGGAAACCTGATTTCTGTTTAATTTAGCTATCACCCAAAGCAACAGGATCCTGATGCATATATTCATTCTCTGTTATTAAGTTTCAAGTGAAAAAGATTTAAAATATACATCTGCATCTATACTACTCTGGATGTAACTCCTTTCAAAAATTTCCATCTAAGTCCAGAAATAAGTACACATAGAAAAAAATATAATTTTCCATTAATAAACAGAGTACCACAGTTTGGCTGTTCTAGGTTCAAAGTCCTGATGCTTTCAATTTAAAAGCATATTTTAGAAGATAGATTAAAATTTTATAACATTTTTAAATGGAGATGACAAAAAAAGATTATTACTAGGTGACTTACATATGGAATTTTATCCACCAATGCAACATCATAAACCTTCTGTAGGACTTCCTTTCTAGTCCCAGATGAAAGGGGGTTATAGTTTATTCCCAAATAAAGCATCATGGAAGAGAATCTTAAATTAATATTCAAGTGGTTTTAAATAATTGTTTCTCTAAAACAAAGTCACACCATTTTCAGTCTATATTATAATTTAAATGGAAAATTGGCAAAATTCAAATGCTTGCTCTATAGTTAGCATTTCTACAACTCATTCCTTTTAAGTATACAAGCCTTGAAGTTATGTCCTGAGTGATCAGAGTCACTTTATTAATTCACTGTCCATCAGGACTCATTTATAGTACACTTTTTCTTCTCAGAGATGGTTTAATGTTCAATAGAGAATACAATGCTGATCTTTTAAAGGTGCATTAAATATCTTCATCTGCTAAAGTGTTACTTATTAAAAGACTTTTCAGTAGAATAATTAGGAAATTGTCTTCCTTTTCCAAACAGGGTTTATTTTTCATTTAACAAAACTTGCTTGATAAATAAGTGAAATAATAGAGACAAGTAGAGAAAAAAATTAATCATAACTCTAGTTCTTCTTAATTCTTACCTTCTATAGCAATGATTTTTGACAGTTTGTCATTTCATATTGTTCTCAAAATATATACAAATACATACACACATAAATATATTTCATTATTGTTTGAGATTTTACCAAGATGAAAGAAGAGCATGAACTTTGTCCTCCAATGAGGTTTTTATTCAAAAGTTTATTATAGGTATCATTTTTCAATCATACACCCACTCACAAACCTTGTGTGCATCCCTGGGTGTATTCATTACCTACTTTTACTGCAATTAAAAAAAATACAAGAAAGGTTGCTTATATCACTCTCTGAATTTTAATTTTAGTAAATATTACCAAATTTGTCTTCAAATATANTATATCACTTAAACCTAACTGTACTTAACAAAATCATTCATTTCTTCCATAGAATTAAAACATTTTAAACACTACCAAAAATTCTGTTGATATAAATATAATAGCTTCATAATATTTTATAAAATTGAATAGAATCTGTTTCTTATGGGGGAATTTTACAAAAGACATTTTGGTTGTGATTTTTATAATACTAGTTGTCAGAAGGATATTCTATCAAATGAATGAATAAGTTACAGTACTTTAGTCAAAGCCATGCCCTTATTCCATTTACCTTCTCATTGTCTTTACAGCAAAAAGTAATAAATTCTAATCTGACAGACACTTGGAATCTTGTTGCTGAACTCAGCGCTGTTTCTTGTCACTTTTACTTTACCTCAGGTGCTTTCATTTCTGTATTAACTCCAGTACCCAGAAAACAATAAAAATATATTGGCAGCTTAAGCTGAATAGTAAAGTTGATTTGGATGAATTCTCTCTTCAGCTACTCATATTGAATATCTACTGTAGTAATATTAATATTAAAAATAAACTAATTTGTATTTGAACTTTCCTGTGGGGATCAAAGAAGAGTTTTGCATAAATGTTATTATTTTTGACAGAGGCTTATGCCTTTTTTTGTTTTGTTTTGTTTTTTTTTGCCATAATAATTGTTTTTTGTTTTAGGATAACAACCATTCTTTGTAACTTCCTTCTTCCCTTCCTTTCTTCCTCAGTGATTTTCTTCTCTCCTTCTCTCTCTTTTTCTTTCTGTCTTTTGTTGAATAAAACAGATCAGATGTTCTTACTGATTTTGAAAAAATCCCCAAATCTGTATAGAGACCCTCTTGCATTGAAGGTAATATTAATAATATGAGAGTAAGAAGAGAATTGAAGGTAGAAATTGAAGTTCCAACACAATGCTGGTTACTGGTCTTCTATTGATGTTGTAGTGTACGGAAGGGAGAACATTGGGAATAGGTGCTGTTGAAGTGTTATTACCACTACTTCCCAGTGTCAGCACTCTCACTGACTTTAATCTCTTCTTACCCTGTAAAATCACATGTTCACAACTGTAGCTATCCTGCTACTTAATATGTAGTGCGAATCCTTAAAACTCTTCTTTATATATACATATATAAAATATTATATATAATATACAATAGTATATATTTGTTAATCTCAATCTCCCAGTTTGCCCCTCTCCTACTCCCTTGGTCACTGGTAACCATAGTTTGTTTGCTACATTGGCGACTCTATTTCTGTTTTGTAAATAAGTCCATTTGTGCCCCTCTTTTTTAGATTGTGCATATAAGTGATACCATGTGATATTTGTCTTTTTCTGTCTGATTTATTTCACTCAGTATGACACATACACACTGCTATAAATAAAATAGGCAATGAATAAGGACCTGCTGTATAGTGCAGGGAAAGCTACTCAGTACACTGCAATAGCCTATATGGGAAAAGAATCTAAAAAGAGTACATACAGTTACGTGTATAATTTTGCTGTACACTTGAAACTAACACAACATTGTAAATCAACTATACTCTAATAAAAATTAAAAACAACCACAAAAAACTCTTCTTTACCCACCAAGTTTCATGCAGAGTTCAGAGCCCTAACTGTCTCCTAGGTATGTGACTTACCTGGCAGGCAGAGGCTTTCATAGGAGCAATTGTCCTTAATTAGCCTGGTCCTCTCCTTCAGTGTTCTCTTTCCCGGCATTCACACTGTCTTTCAGAAAATTAATGCATACCTTTTATATGGTCGCTATGTAATAACAAAACCATTCAGAACTTCTGGGGTGGGGAAAAAACCAGACACCAGTGCAGTGCCTTGCACATGATTTTTCCCTAAAGACTAGTGTTTTGAAGAAATTCCGGAGCATATCGCCACTTACAAATGGTTGTGGCATAGAAATGAAGAAAACTGAGAAATGAGACCCAAGAAGGGACAACCAAGCACTGAGTAAATCTGTTTTCATTTTTATTTTTTAGTGGACACAAGGTACCAGGAAAAGGCACATCTTCTTCCCAAATGTCTGCATCTTCCAACAGGAAAATGCCTTGCCTATTTTAGTAGACAAGTCTGAATCATTCTTTCATTCATTTTTACAGTGTGGAATGAAGAAGCAGTCAGATATTTTCTGGGAAGCTGATCTTTACCCCTCTCTGATTATAGACCCTCCCTACTGGCATGTTTTTCCTCTCCCTACCTTTTATCTTTTTTCTTCCTTGTTTTCCTCCTTCCTTCAACAAATATTTCTTGAATATCTACCATGCTGTAGACTCTATTCACGACATGGCAGTAGATCTGTAGACACAATGGGCAACACTTTTGCTACCGTGAAGCCTTACATTTTAAAGCTGGGAGGCAAATAATTAAATACATAGGTACAAAATTTTAAGATCATTGTGGTTGCTATGAAATGTAGTGTGATGAGCAATGAGGGTATTGTTGAGTGTTAGATTGGGTGACCATGGAAAACCTACCTGTATGAATAAAAGAGAAAAACCATTTGTCTGGAGTTCTAGGACAGAGGGAGAAACACTTCTGAGGAAGGACTGAACTGCTGGAGGAGGCCCTTGTGGATGGATAGTGGATGAGATCCTGGAGGCCACTGTAAGTTCAATGGGTGGAAAATGAATTGATATAAGTATCAAAATGCTAAGATCTGATCTGGAGTTGGTTGCTGTGTTGAGAAAGTATTATTGGGGATCAGCAGAGAGATCATTTTGGGGACAGGATAAATGGATTAGCATCATAATTAAGGTGACGAGGTCCATCTCTAAGATTTGTGTGTTGTGTGCATTAGTCATTTAGTTGTGCCCACCTCTTTGCAAGCCCATGGACTGTAGCTTAGCAGGCTCTTCTGTCTATGGAATTCTCCAGGCAAGAAACTAATCCAAGAACAAATGAAGAATCCTGACCAAACAACCTATCACCCCACCCCCTGCAGGAAGCCTGGTGTGCTTCAGCCCATGGGCTCGCAAAGAGTCAGACACAACTGAGCGACTGAACTGAACCGAGGACACTGTTTCCCTCTGTGCATAGCTTCATTCATGGAAGTGAGCACTACAGTCACTTGAGCAGGAAATTCCATGAAGCCTTGTATTTGGAAATAGATGCGGAAATGGGATTGTGGAGTGTTGAGAGGTATGAATGCCTTGACGCAATGATTCTTTGTCCTTAGGGAAGGTTGAAGCTGGAGGTGGGCAAGAGTAGGCCTGGTAAAGGTGGGAGCCCAGGGACAGGCGTGCTGGTTGTTTAGCTATAAGGGAAGTGCTGATGCCAATTAAATAAGCAATAAAGTAGAGATAGGGGCACAATTTGGAAGTAAAGTCAAAAGAGTGATCATAGGGTCTTGAGGAAAATAGTGTGTGTCTTTTTTGTCACGGGGAAAGTAGGCATAAAATTAGGAGGAGACTATGACAAAACTGCGGTGTTGGAGAAGACTCTTGAGAGTCCCTTGGACTGCAAGTAGATCCAACCAGTCCATTCTGAAGGAGATCAGTCCTGGGTGTTCTTTGGAAGGGATGATGCTAAAGCTGAAACTCCAGTACTTTGGGCACCTCATGTGAAGAGCTGACTCATTGGAAAAGACTCTGATGCTGGGAGGGATTGGGGGCAGGAGGAGAAGGGGACGATAGAGGATGAGATGGCTGGATGGCATCACTGACTCGATGGACATGAGTCTGAGTGAACTCTGGGAGTTGGTGATGGACAGGGAGGCCTGGCGTGCTGCGATTCATGGGGTCGCAAACAGTCGGACATGACTGAGCAACTGAACTGAACTGATGACAAGACTAGAAGCCCACTAATACAGCAAATAAAACACCTCCCATTTGTAAACCTGATGTGTCCTTTGTGTGGAGCAGTTTTGTTGTTATAACACTCAAATAGACAGGATGGAACCATTGCAGGAAAAGCATAACAGCATTCAAGTTTCAGAGAAGCAATCAACGAATTACTTTTCTTTAAATGGGATGAGGTACAAGGTTAATTATCTGTCAGAGTGGGCTTGAATTTGACCAGATAGACCTAATTTCCTGAAACCAACTAGACATCTAAGCAGAGGGCAGTAAGGGGAAAGATTAAAGAGAAAAGGAGGCCATGAGGCAGGTTGTACAGTCCTGCCTGGTGGTAGGGGTTCAGAGTGAGGACCACAGCTCCTTCAAGGACTTAGGATGCAAAACGGACTCTCTTCATTTAGCTTTTAAAAATTATTAATGAGAAAATATTTATTTCTGGATATAGAGAAGTGGAAATAAAATTTACATTATCCTTGGCTTCATGAACGTCCAGGTTAATAGTAGGACATTGAGGGGGTGTGGGAGATGGAGAGAGAGGGGTCTTGTTAGAGGAGGGAGGAGTCAGAGGATAGATAGCCACTGAGGGGAGCAGTGGTGGGAGTGTGTCTGTGGAGTGGACTTGAAGTAGGAGCAAGTGGGGATTATTTTTTTTTCAAGTGAGTGAATGAAATACTGATTCTATAGTTTAATCCTGTGCTATTACATTACCAACTGAAAGCTTCTCAGTTCCCTCCCCAGACTGAAGAGTTTAGTGGCTGACTTAAGAGAAAATTCTGCTTAGAGATTAGGCTAAGGCATCCTGACATCCAACCTAAAGAAACGTGCAAATGAGTAGTAAAGTACATCATTGTGAAAATCCATCTAGATGGTGACCTAGCCTAAATGTGGAAGTGGAGGAGGAAACTGAGGCATACTCGGTCCCAGAAAAGGAGAGAAGTGTTACAGACTTTCTGGGGAGAGGTCAATTTTCAGGTTTGGTAACGTCAAAACAACATTAACATAACATCCCATTTCACTGACTTGATTACATTTTTCAAGATGCTTACTTGCCCTTGTAACTGGTAGTAAGATGATTTCCTTATATTTATTAGAAAAACAACGTTTATATTGAAGATCTGCAAATAAAATGTGTTGAAATATGGGGACATTTTGAAACTGCTTAGGTATGGTAGAGGTTAATGCTTTCAGTTATATCTTAATAATTACTGTCATCAGGTTTCTACCTTTATAGCTTTTTAATTGTTTAAAGATCATAAACCAGAAAATTTAGTACAAGCTTGAAAAAGGTCCTTTATGGTATAACATAATTTTATACTGGTATTATCACTATAAAATGATTCACCAGAAAAGTGTCTTAATGGATTTTACTTTCCACACTTCTGATTAGTATTTTTACTACAATACTCTATGTACTCTGCAGTGTGCTACAACATTGCTGCAAAATAAATATTTTTCTTTTATTTAAAGCAAGCATTTTTTAAATTTTTTTTTCTCTTTTAAGACTGATTTTATTCAGGTATTTTAAGGGTTACAGACAACAGAACCATTCAATTTAATCCAAGTTCTATATAAAGTGACAACGTTGAATTCAAAATACTATAGCATCATAGAGAGGAAAACTTTTCATGCATTTCTGGCTCTTATTTGGCCATAAATAAAGGTTGCAAATAAGACTGAATACTTCTTCAATGTTCTGGCTTAATTTTTTTCCACCTTATTAACAAGACCACCTCTCAAGCTTGTTGCTTCTTTTTTTAGTTGATCCACCTATTTTTCTTTTATTATTTAATACTTTTCTTCATTGTTTGTTGTTTTTGTTATCTGTGGTTGTTACTGTTTCATCTGCTGCTAAGTTCTTACTCAGAAGGTTCTTTGATATTGGATATCATGAGAAACTTGAAAATTAGAACATATACATAAAATATTGGGTAGTGTCCTAGTATTTTCCATTTCTATACTTGACAGCAGAATTTACAGTCTCTCCCTAATCCAACTTGACTTGGTATTTCTATGAGGGTGTTTATTTAAGGTCTGTAACACACAAAGCCACAGTGTAAAATAGCACATTAACAATTAGCACCAGGTTGGGTTTTCAAATAGGCAGTGATACAATTTTAAGAGTTCCCCAAAGTATTTTAAAGACTGAGAAAACATTTGCGTCATTACAAAGCCATAGTTTAAAGCTTATGAGCTTTCCACCCTACTAAGAAAAGCTTTAAAAAAAAAACCCACAGAGGATAGGGTAACACAAAAATAGGTGGATCTGTAATTACGAGGAGCATTATAATGTTTTAGCAAACAAAAGAGGATCACTCCTTTACTTACAAATATTTAATGATAGAACGTGTTTTCTTTAGTAGTCACTAATAGTCAAATTTTCTAAATTTACCATGCCTTAGAAATATAGAATTTTTCTATTTTTTATGGGAAGTACATTTAAGTCTTAGTCACTCTGCACTTATATTTGCACTTCAAGCCAAAGCTGCTTTTATGAACAGTATTTCTGTTTCAAAACTCAACTGTTCTGATATAATTTTCTACTGTTATTGCCATAGGTTGCTTGTGTCTTTTACTTGGACAATTTTTTTTAATTCTTTTTTTGTTTATTTTTTTATTATTATTTATTTATTTTATTTTACTTTACAATACTGTATTGGTTTTGCCATACATTGACATGAATCTGCCATGGATGTACATGAGTTCCCAATCCTGAACCCCCCTCCCACCTCTCTCCCCATATCATCT
>SJYQ01096388.1:152377-171135 GCA_006410935.1 Redunca redunca
AGATACTCAATTTTTAGGTGACCACATTTATTGGAAACATGAGGGTTGATATCTATTATTAACATAAAAAGTATTTTAATAACAACCTGTTTTCTTTGATGTTCTTTTTTTTTGAAATTATTGAAGTATAGTTGATTTACAATATTGTGCCAATCTCTGCTGTATAGCAAAGTGACTCACTTATACACATGTGTACATCCTTTTTTTGTGTTCTTTTCCATTATGGTTAATCACAAAATATTCAATACAGTTCCCTGTGCTATACAGTAGGACCTCATTGTTTATCTATTCTTTTTTTTTAATTTTAATTTTTACTTTATTTTACTTTACAATACTGTATTGGTTTTGCCATACATTGACGTGAATCCACCACGGGTGTACATGCGTCCCCAATCAATGTAATAGTTTGTAATATGCTCTTATGTTCAATGCTATTTGGAGTTAAGTTTCAAAGGAATTTTATTTTTTGTGAATTCTTGACCAAAAAAGATCCTCTTTGCAAAATATTTTAGTATTCCATTTAATTGAAATTCTACAAATTAGCCTAGCAAGGGTAAATATACTATGTTTACTAGAAATAAATATAGTATGAAGCATATTTCACACACACACACACACACACATGCAGATTGTTGCTGTTCAGTTGCTCAGTCGTGTCCACCTCTTTGTGACCCCATGGACCGCAGCACGCTAGGCATCCCTGTCCATCTCCCAGAGCTTGCTCAAACTGCATATCTGAGATTATTGATATTTATCCCAGCAATACAGATAAAACCATTAATATTACAAAAGTATTGTGAATAAATATGTGGAATTATTTGAACTTTCTGAAATATTGTGAAATAAGAAACAGTAGGTGCTTATAATAAAATTTGTTAGTAATTTCAGCTCATTGCCTCCTTTCCAAATCAACTCTCCTAATTCTGAATCTCTAATCCTCTGGGGGCAATTCAGAGCAAGTTTACAAAAAATAAATATAAAACCAAACCAAGAAGGAATGATCATGATTGTTACTGTATACTTCAGTTCAGTCAGTTCCGCAGCACGCTAGGCCTCCCTGTCCATCACCAACTCCCGGAGTTCACTCAGACTCACGTCCATCGAGTCAGTGATGCCATCTCATCCTCTGTCGTCCCCTTCTCCTGCCCCCATCCCTCCCAGCATCAAAGTCTTATCCAATGAGTCAACTCTTCGCATAAGGTGGTCAAAGTACTGGAGTTTCAACTTCAGCATCATTCCCTCCAAAGAAATCCCAGGGCTGATCTCCTTCAGAATGGACTGGTTGGATCTCCTTGCAGTCCAAGGGACTCTCAAGAGTCATATACTCTTATTTCCCATTTCTTCCCAAATTGTGTATTATGATATCATATTAAGAAATCCATGTATTTAAGGGTGTGTGAATAACTTCTTATGGCTTGATAAGACATGTTCACACATTCCAAGCTTCAGTTCAGTTCAATTGCTTAGTCATGTCCAACTCTTTGCTACCCCATGGACTGCATCATGCCAGGTTTCACTATTCATCACCAACTCCCATAGCTTGCTCAAACTCATTGCATATACTTTGAAAAGAATTGCAGCCATTATAAATACTGTTTCCTCTAACTTAGTCAAGCATCGTAAGATATTTTACCTCTGGAGGTATTTTTGTTTCCAAAAAGTAACAGCTGCAACCTATGGGGCAGGTTCATACTGGAGAAAAACTTATTTCTCCCGTTTGTCTTTGAATTGAATCCTAGAGGGTGGGAAGATATGGTGATTAAATGTCTCCAAGGGTATTTCAGATGTGGTGTAGGGGCCATTTGATCATGCCTGAGGCCCAGCTCCAGTACAGGACCATGATTTCAGCCATGTTGTTGTATCTCCTGTGGTTTGGTTATAAAGCCTCAGTTATAAAGCCAACAGTTGGGGAAATAGAAGAAGCTGGGCTTAGATGAAATAGGACAAAGATTACGAAACAGCCTGTAGGCCAAACGCTCTTTGGGAGTGGGCTAGATATTCAGGTCCCTGATCAAAATGGCAAAGAAACTTGATCTACAGGTAGAGCCCAGAAGATGAAGAAATTCAACTGTCACAATGCCATGTTATATGAGGAATACTATTTCAGGGGAGTTTCACAGCCAGTGAGTACTTTTGCCGGTCTCACAGAGTGAGGGTGAGTGGGTAGAAGAGGGTTGGAAAGTGGGAGAAAGAATGATAGAAACCTAGAAGGCTGATTGGATTTCAAGAGAAAGCTCAAATCGCAGGAGGACCAACTATTGTCAAATTGAAATACTAAAAGAGAGGTTGGATGATACAGAATAAACTATGCTGTGCTGTTAGCAGAGTCTGTAGACCACAGACCCCTATCTCAGGCACAGTGGAGCCAGCCCTCCTGGGCAATGGCTGCTAATATTTACCACCATGGCAAGGGCTTAGCATTGCTATGCATGACAGGCCAGTCTTAGTGACACCAGAAATAGGCTTATTCATGTTAGTATTGAAACTCTAACCATTTATATTGGTGCTGCTGGAACTGACATAGAATGTTGTATCAAAAAGTTCAAGTAAGAGGCATACATCACTGAGACTGATTTTGGAATCTTTCTATGTGTGTGTGCGCACTCAGTCACTCTCAGTCACGTCTGACTCTTTGTGACTCTATGGACTCTAGTCTGCCAGACTCCTCTGTCCATGGAATTTTTCAGGCAGGAAACTAGAGTGGGTTGCCATATCTGTAAATGCCTTGAAATGTTTAGATTATAGCAAGCAGTTTTATTTAACAAAATAGTTTCCCTGAATTAGATGAATTCTCTAAAATAACTGTTAATTATTTATTTTTACATATTTTTCTTCTTCAAGCCAGATTTTTAGTGCTTATTTCCTAATATTTTTTACTAATGTTTTCTAATGAATAAAGTTATCATAGTGAAATCTGAAATATGATAATTTATTTAAATAATCATTTAAGCTATCAGTTTATTGTATTAATAATAAAAAAAGATGAATATAGTCTTTGAAAAACGTGCACTGTAGCTTTTTTCATTTCAAGGGGATGAATTGATTCTGTATACAATTTCATTTTCCTTGACCCCTTCTTAGATTAATGTTTCTAAAAGTAGTAACCCTGTTCAGCATGCATTCTATAAGCTTAGAATATGCTTGTTCAAATCAAAGTTCTCTTGAAAAATCAATGCTGCCTTTGTTGGTGAGCATTTATGAATGGAGATGTTTTTTGTTTGAAAAGTTCTGCTCTCATCCCTTTTTTCTGCATATTTTAAGGTTTACAGTAGTTTGCTGGAAGAAATGATTGGATTTTTAGTGTTTATAGGGAATATATTCCAAGTAGGGAATCATCTATTGTTTTTATTGGTCACCTACAGTTTCTGAGGGCTTCCCTGCTGGCTCAGATGGTAAAGAATTTGCCGGCAATGCAGCAGACCCCGGTTCGATCCCTGGGTCAGGAAGATCCCCTGGAGAAGGACATGGCACCCCACTCTGGTACTCTTGCCTGGAGAATCCCATAGATAGAGGAACCTGGTAGGCTGCTGTCCATGGGGTCACGAAGAGTCAGACACGACTGAGTGACTTCACTTTCACGTACAGTTTCTGAAGAGTTTTGAACAGGAACTCTTATTTGCCCACCAAGACACTTACTCCTTGGAAGAAAAGTTATGACCAACCTAGATAGTATATTCAAAAGCAGAGACATTACTTTGCCGACTAAGGTCCATCTAGTCAAGGCTATGGTTTTTCCTGTGGTCATGTATGGATGTGAGAGTTGGACTGTGAAGAAGGCTGAGCGCCGAAGAATTGATGTGTTTGAAATGTGGGGTTGGAGAAGACTCTTGAGGGTCCCTTGGACTGCAAGGAAATCAACCCTGGGATTTCTTTGGAGGGAAGGATGCTAAAGCTGAAACCCCAGTACTTTGGCCACCTCATGCGAAGAGTTGACTCATTAGAAAAGACTCTGATGCTGGGAGAGATTGGGGACAGGAGGAGAAGGGGACGACCAAGGATGAGATGACTGGATGGCATCACGGACTCGATGGACGTGAGTCTGAGTGGAACTCCGGGAGTTGGTGATGGACAGGGAGGCCTGGCGTGCTGCGATTCATGGGGTTGCAAAGAGTTGGACACAACTGAGCGACTGAACTGAACTGAAGGATAGCTTTTCTAGTTGTTGAGAAACATTCTTGTAGTTGATGAATTGAACTGTAATTATTTTCTGGCTTTTAATTACTTCCTAAATCTGCTGTGTTCATTTTGCAAGAGTGAGTGTTAACCCATTGAAGCATAGTTAATTGTGGGCTTGTAGATTCAATGATGTTTGGATGTTTCACTTGGAAGCATAAATACTCTGTATACCACTCAAATGACCACATTCTGTTTGCCTTACAAGTGTCTCTGTGACACTTTGTAGGATGTTTTGTTTCTGTGCAAAAGAGGCACACAGCTATAAATTGACAAGGTAAGTAATCTTCTGATTCCAGTAGTTAAATGCTGTTTTCTAATGGATTTTACTTGTCGCTTTTAATTCTTTTTAGTGTTTGTCTGTATTTCATTAGAATGGCTTTATCATTCAGATTGCCCTCCTGTTGGTTAATTTTAAAGATTTAACGGTTTATCTTCAAACTATGGCAATCTCTCAAAAATATAATAGAAAGATATTTAGATTCTTCAGGGACTTTTTAAACTTGATTTCTTTTCCAAGCCATTTTTCCTCTTTACACTTTATATTTTTGCAAATANCAAGCTTCTACCTTAATCTTCAATGACTTAATCTACTGACTAAATATGAGATAGTTGGTGGGGCAGTGAAGGGAGAGTCTGTTATTATTTCCTGTTCTGCTTGCCTGATATGATTTGATTTTTTTTTAATTTACAAACAATAAGCTTTCACTGTGCAGATTCAGGCACTGACAAAAATATTGGTAAGTCTCTTCAGGATCTAGCAATAGCACTGAAGGGAATTTTTAAAAAATGGCTTATGTGTTTCATGACGCAAAAATGTGATATTCAGCTGTTATTTATTCTATTAGAGAGCATTTTTTATTATATATATGATCTCCTGTATATGAAAATGACAATTCACATCCAAATATGTATATTGAGATCGTATCTCATTCTTCTGTAGCTAGTGCATTTACCACATAGCCATTTTATAAGGTATACTCTAATTAGTAATTTATGGTGTTTGGTTGGTGGGAACAATTAATTGATATAAGACTAATATGAAATATAAGAAAATGCAAAAAGTTTTGGTATAAGAGATAAGATAGACTCTCTAGACCTTTTCATAATTAATAAATTGGGGTAAAATTACCCTATCTTAGCTGTAAGTACAATGGAATTATTTAACAGTCCTATCTGGCAAAGGTTATATGATGTTCAACCATGAGGCAGATGATGGAAGTACAGAATGCAACATTTCATGGGTGCTTTTGCAAAGTTTGCTGAAGTGAGATCTAGTACATGACTTGTATTACAAGTTAGTTCTGCCTGGAAACTTGTGTATAAGTAATTTGTCAATATAGTTATAATGGAAATCTGTCTTTGTATAAAATGGAATCCATGCCAAATTATACTCTTTAGTGTTCAGAGCATAGATTCTTGAAAATGAAAGGAAGCATAATTTTCAAAGAACTCAGTGTATTTATTGATTTTTTAGAAAGCATCAGTGAAGTGACAAGACAAAATTGATGTATGCTCAAAGGTTTAAATGGATTTCATTTTTTTTTTTTTTTTTGGTAATGTAACCAAGAGGTTTAATGCATAAGTGTGAAAATGGATAAGACAATCATTATTTTCAGTTTTTGATTTTCCCTCATTTAAGTTTGCAGTTGTTCCAAAATGATATTCATCTCAATTATTGTATGTTTTCTGATTAAAAAAAAAAAGGTTCACATTTTAAGCAGTTAATATGACCTTTAAGCTTGAAAATCCTGGAAGTCATTTCAAATCCTTTAAGTGACTAGGTAGATAAGAAACAAATAATGATCAACATTAATTTTAAAAATACAGCATCAGTGTAAAAAGAGTAAATATTAAAATTAATTGAATGTATAAGCACAGTTGCTCACTTAAATTGTTTAACTATATATTAAAGTTTTTATTCACATATTTCAACACAAATCATATATTTAATTCTAGCTTTTAGTATCTGTTGATTTTTAAATCTTAAAATATACCTAACTAAAAGTTTTTGACTGTGGAACCCATTGGTCATGAGCATTTACCCTAAAGTGTTCCACTTATGTTTGTCTTATATGTAATACAAATAATTGGGTGATTGATTCCATTTCCCATTTTTTCCTTTTCTGAAATCTTTTATTGTATTATTCTCATTACCTACTACAAGAATATATATTGCGTGCTGGGCAGAGTGCTCTCTTCTTGCTAAGTCACTTCAGTCGTGTCCGACTCTGTGCGACCCCAGAGATGGCAGTCCACCAGGCTCCCCCGTCCCTGGGATTCTCCAGGCAAGAACACTGGAGTGGGTTGCCATTTCCTTCTCCAGTGCAGGAAGTGAAAGGTGAAAGTGAAGTTGCTCAGTTGTGTCCGACTCTTAGCGACCCCTTGGACTGCAGCCCACAGGCTCCTCCATCCATGGGATTTTCCAGGCAAGAGTACTGGAGTGGGTGCCATTGTAGAGGCAATGGCCATGTTCAGTTAGAAAATTTTTCACAGTAAAAATCTCTCAACAATCATATGGCTGTGATCTATACAGCACTTATATTGTGGCAGGCCCTTTTCTACTCTTTATGATTTCCTAGTGTTTTTTTGTATTAATTTATTTAATTTTCACTACTACTCTACAAGATAGGCATGTTCGATACTATAGACAAGAGTGTAAGTTTTCCCTGGATTCATGCAGTTTCTAAGAATTAGAGACAGCATTACAATTCAGTCAGGATGACTTGAGAATCTGCTTTTCTATTAGTGTTCTGTGGCTTATGTGTTTTATGTTTTGGTAATTATTAATATTAAAGCATAATAAATAAGGTCAAACAGACAGGGGGAGATATCTGAAAACTAGATCAATCAGATACTAAAAGGGAAATAACTAAATACTAAAAGGGGAATAACAAGTAAAATACAAATTCTAAGAGGGAAAAAACAGGTAAACATTTTCCATTCATGAAGACATTAAAAAATACAGAATGGCAATAGGAGACCATAATGGGTCCTAAACTATTAAAAAGTTTAGGCTATATGATAGTCCCTTACAATTCTTTACAAGCTATTGTTTACCTATGACGTGTTCTTGTTGGTTTTTAGTAGAACAAAGAGATACAATCTGAGTTAGACCCATGGGTAAAGTTCTCAGGCAATGTGGATTCAACTAACACTTTACCTTGGGTCCTGCACTTGCCTTTACTTTTTCTTCAGAATGGCCTAGGTAATACTTGCACCACTTTTGCATCCTGGAGACAGGTTAGCTCCTGCCTCAAATGTTGCTTTTGATGTTGGGAAGCAAAACCCTATGCCTATGCCTCCAATCTCTGGGCTTCCTTGTTGCCTTGGACCAGCTCCACTCAATCTGAACATACTGGGATTTAGCACCTTGTGGAGGTAAAGCTGAACAGTGGAAGATGGTAGCTAGCAGTTATTTTCTCTCTTCTTCTGCTAAGCTACTTCTCAAAGATGCAGCTATTATTACAATGCCTCTCTGAAGAGGTCTGGTGGGACTGAGCCATCAGCCTTCTCTAGAGCAATACCCATGTAATGCTTCATGCAGTAGCCTTCAAGAATTTTCCTTAATGATGTTTATTGTTATTTTATATAGTATAATGTATTTCTCAGCTCAGTGCTAGCTCTTGAACAAGGAATTCACAATGTTAAAATTACTATCCTTTTGCTATAACAAGATATAATGGTTTATTGTGATTGTTAGTTGTAATTATTAGTTGCCTAAAAATGCACTGTGCTTAGATACATATCACTGTATCTTGGGACACATTTTCTCATTTCTCTGGATAGGTATCTACGGAATCATACACTTAAGTATGTAGTGTTTTTATTTGTATTCTGCTAAAAGTTATGACCAACCTAGATAGCATATTCAAAAGCAGAGACATTACTTTGCCGACTAAGGTCCGTCTAGTCAAGGCTATGGTTTTTCCTGTGGTCATGTATGGATGTGAGAGTTGGACTGTGAAGAAGGCTGAGCGCCAAAGAATTGATGCTTTTGAACTGTGGTGTTGGAGAAGACTCTTGAGGGTCCCTTGGACTGCAAGGAGATCCAACCAGTCCATTCTGAAGGAAGTCAGCCCTGGGATTTCTTTGGAAGGAATGATGCTAAATAAAGCTGAAACCCCAGTAGACCCCATAGATCTCTGGAAGGTTCTTCCACATAGATTCCAGATAGCTCAGCCTAGAATCCATTTTAGGTAAATACTGTCTCACTGAGGATTATTCAGTATAATTTTCCTTAAGATCAGTACATGAAATGTCTGATCTTGACCATCTCATGCGAAGAGTTGACTCATTAGAAAAGACTCTGATGATGGGAGGCATTGGGGACAGGAGGGGAAGGGGACGACAGAGGATGAGATGGCTGGATGGCATCACTGACTCGATGGACATGAGTCTGAGTGAACTCCGGGAGTTGATGATGGACTGGGAGGGAGGCCTGGCGTGCTGCGATTCATGGGGTCGCAAAGAATCGGACATGACTGAGCAACTGAACTGAACTGAACTAATGACAGCAAATAATGTCTGAAAGATTTCCTGAAAGTAAAAGTGAGTGGTACTTTAAATCAAGTATTTTTATTTTAAAATGCTTTATAAGAGGTAGAGGAAAAACTCTTTTTATTTATTGCACATACACAAAATGCATGTACACACATATCAATGCACACACATATCAACGCACACACACACACCCAGTACACTTGCCTATTACAAAGGCAGAAACACCTTCAAATAAAACATCTAAATATGTTGCAATATAAATATTCAAATAGAACTAAATTCATTTCATTCTCAGGTCACTATAATTTCAATTTGATACTATGTACTTGCAAATGTGCAGGTGGCAAGTGCATATTCAAAATGCAGCTGTTTTATTTTTTGCTAATTTTACTTTCTAAAGACATTTCATGTACTGATCTTAAGGAAAATTATACTGAATAATCCTCAGTGAGACAGTATTTACCTAAAATGGATTCTAGGCTGAGCTATCTGGAATCTATGTGGAAGAACCTTCCAGAGATCTATATATTTGGATTGGTTAGAAAAAAATTACGAGGCCTGAGTTTTTCTCAGATTTTTAAAGTAGTTGTTAAATTTAGAGAAAGTAAAACAAATATAGTTAGTCATTACAACTGTGAAACAAAAATAAATTGAAAGCATATTCTGAGCTTTAAATATCTAGTGGGCAACTGGGCTTTCTCTTATCATTAATTAGTGGTGGATAATTGATTGCATCCATGCATTATATATTAACTTTTTCTCATCAAAATTTCAATATCTAAGCCGGAAGAAAATGAAATGTCCACATTATAAAATTTCTGTTTTGTTCATTTCTATAGCTCTAGCTTATAGAAGGCTTCCTGGCATATAATAAGTGTTCAATAAATATTTGTGCCTGAATAAATATGAAAATAAAAATGTTAGAAAGATATAAGAAGAGATTAAATGTATCAGGGGATAGTGATTGATACTCAGGGTTTTTTAAGACGTGATTATTTTCTTTCTCTTTATCTCTTAAATGAATAGTAAAAATGTTTAGCATATAGGAAAGAAGGGTTATCAAAAAAGGTTGACAAAGTAAATTTAAACCAAATCATTGTATGTAAGTGTAGTTTTAGTTTCTTGACTACTTCTGTATAATCAGCTGCCTCATGATGATTATTAGAGGATAAAGGTAGGAAAAGAGAGCATTCAGCATTACTGACTACTTTATCCAGAAAACCTGTCTGGTAATTTGGGAATGTTGGACTGCTCTGCTACTGCTAAGTCACTTCAGTCGTGTCTGACTCTGTGTGACCCCATAGATGTCAGCCCCCCAGGCTCCCCCATCCCTGGGATTCTCCAGGCAAGAACACTGGAGTGGGTTGCCATTTCCTTCTCCAATGCATGAAACTGAAAAGTGAAAGGGAAGTCGCTCAATCGTGTCTGATTCTTAGCGACCCCATGGACTGCAACCTACCAGGCTCCTCCATCCATGGGATTTTCCAGGCAAGAAGACTGGAGTGGGGTGCCATTGCCTTCTCAGTTCCCCATAATACAAAGGACCTCTATAATATGACCTCTTATAATGTAAAGGCTTTTCTATACTGAGTCAAATGCAAAAATGCTGAGGGAACATGTGTCATTCAGAATAAAAGGCAGCAAGTAACACTTTTGAGGAAAGTTTGGACGTGCATTGAGCAGCAAAGAGCAGATTTACTTATTACTTTTGTCTAATTTTCATTATATCCTTCATTTTATCTTTTTATGAATTCTACTTCATTTTTATCAAAACAATTTGGAGCAAGGCTAAAATTATATGGGTTTAGGATTGTCAATCACCTTGGGTAATGTCAGTAAGGGAAAGTAAAGCAATTAAAGTCTTTCCAATGAGCTAACTTAGATGTAAATTAGATGCAAATCACATCATTTTAAAGAGAAACCAACAATTTTCTTTCAAACATGGTAGGGTAGGTAGTTAGTTAATCACTCAGTTGTGTCTGACTCTTTGCAACCCATGGACTATAGCCCACCAGGCTCCTCTGTCCATGGAATTCTCAAGGCAAGAACATTAGAGTGGGTTGCCATGCTCTCCTCCAGGGGATCTTCCCAGCCAGGGATCAAATCCAGGTCTCCTGCATTGCAGGCTGATTCTCTACCAACTGAGCCACAGGAAAGCCAAACATGGTAAAACCTAACTAAAATGGTAACAGTAGTAATAACAGGTGTCACCTTTACTGTAAGGCAAATGGTTTATTATTTTACAAAAATCTTCTACCAGCTTTGCCTTAGTTTGGGGGGATGAATAATCTCACAGCTATGAGTAAATACATCCGAGTAAAAATACAGATTTACAGATAAGTAAATAGCCTCAGTCAAACTAAAAGCCTGTACAAAAAAAAATAAAACATGACACAGTCTTATTAATCGAAAGAGAATAAATACTTGGTTCCTAGGATTTTGAATATATTTTTCCAGGAGCAATAGTACATAGTAGTAATGGGCTGGCTTTTGTCTTCACTTCCCCTTCGTGGCCTCTTCTTTTCACTGAAACCACCCACCAAGATTCTGTGCCTTCCTATGCCACACTGTCTGCTCAGGGCTTCCCACACAGGGTTTCAGTAAATGAGTGAAACTATGAGTTCCAGGCATTTTGTTTTTATTTCCTTTTCCTTCATCAACGTGTGCCTGTTCAGAATCTTATGTTCTATCTGCTTGGCTGGTCAGTCTCTATATAGAGTATGTGGAATTGTTAGAGGCAGAAAAATTCTCTGTTCTCCCTATTTATTCTTGTTATATGGGCTTTAAATATTTGTTATACTTGAGTTATATTCCAATATTTATTTTGTTGCTCAGACTTTTCCATTGTTGACCATTGGGAGCTCTTTCCATTGTTTCTTTGGCCCCTTTACACACTTCCATTCTTGTCATTTTTTCCCTGCTGTTTCAGTTGAAAGGGCCTAGAAGCAACGGCACATCAGTAGCAATGAGTATACCTAACATTTACATCTTGGTTTTTAATATGTGTACACTAACCCATGCAAGGGCTTACCTGTGGCTCAGAGAGTGAAAAATCTTCCTGCAATGCAGGAGACCCAGGTTTAATCCCTGGGTCAGGAACTTCCCCTGGAGAAGGGAATGGCTATCCACTCCACTGTTCTTACCTATAAAATTCCATGGGTAGAGAAGCCTTGTGGGCTACAGTCCATGGGATCACAAAGAGTCTAGATCTATAAATTTTCTGTGTGTAACCACAGATATATATACTAGGCTAAAAAGGAGTTCATTCTGTTCTCTCCAACTTTGACCTATTACCACATGAATCCTAGCTTTCTCTTATTTGTCTATGATCTCTCATTCTGACTGTAAGAAAACTGACTCTAACCCATTTGCTTAATTTTCCAGTGTACATGAAAAGTAGTTTCAGAACTATTACCTTTATCACTGTGGGGAATAAGTTCTTCAACTAAAGTACAGTGCTATGTACAAGTCCCCTTGCCCAGGACCTCTCTCATTTCTAAAGTTAGTTAGGACAGCACACTTCCCCTCTATTCTTGAAGTGAGACTGTTTCATAATTTGAAATATAGTGAAATTATTTTATCACATTCCATCCTAGAAATCCCTCAAACTTCTAAATGATTTTTTAAGTCTTAAACTTTAAAGTTTGCTTGTTGTGACTTAAAGGTCTATGAGTATTGACAAATACATAGCTTTGTTATTAATGCCTACAGTGTCAGACAGACCAGTTGCAACCACCTAAAATTTCCCAATATTCTATTATATACTTGAAATTGCTAAGAGAGTAGATCTTTAATGTTCTCAGCAAACACACACACACACACACACACACACACACACACACGTACCAGCTGTAGAAGCCCTACAACATTATGTGTTGATTATATCTCAGTAAAGCTGGGGGGAAAAAAACCCAAAACATGTCTGACCTCATTTAAAATATGTCATACTTTAATATCTTGTAATAACCTATAATGGAGAAGAATCTGAAAACGGATGGTGTGGGTATTTTGAGTTATTTTTTATAACAAGGAAAACACTGGAATTTTGATGCATTTGCCCCTGAGGTGCAGTTATTTATAGACTCTGACAATGGGCACATTCCTCCATTCCTACAATGTAGTTCTTATTAATAGCAAAAGCTTGTTTATACATTTTGAGTCTGTGCCTGTTTTCCAAACCATAAATGATGATTCCACCTTTATATCAATTTCAGTATGAGTTGAATTCTTTATTTTGCTTATACAAGATTGGTGCTGTTAAAATTCACATTAAAAAGTCAGTGCCTATGACAACAGACCTAAAAAAATAGTGTGACTTGTAGTCTCAGGATATGATTCAATTTAATCTGATTGAAAACATTTAAAGGGGAACAGCAGTACTATTTGTTTCAAAGTTAAGTCTCTAGGAATATCTATCATGGACTACATTTTTCATAAATGGAAAAGCTAAAAGGTAAGCATTCCAAAAAATATAAACATGAAAATTCTCATAAAGTTCTATTGTCACAATACAATATGTTCTATAATATATGGTTGTACAAGAGACAGTTGTGCCAAAATGAGAGTATATATTGAAAGGTATATGTGGGTCTTGCCTGATGTTAGACCAATGATTATACAGACATGCACAAGTATGAAATAAAGATCAGTATAAACCATCATTTTTCATAATCAGTGATAAGCTTATAAAAGTTTAAGTATATGCTATGGGAAAGCAAGTAAACTGTTTCAAGATCTGTACAAAATTAAATTATACTACAGAAGTTAGCAAATGGGATTTCCACCATGTTAAAATTTGATACACAGTACATTTGCATTTTTTTTCTTTTAAGTTTTTTAACTCTTTAAAAATATATACAAAAGTGTTTTTGGTTGAACTTCTGCAGCTCTCCCAGAGCTTCCAGTAGGGCTTATTAAAAGTCCATCCCTGCAGAGCCCAGTTTGAAAAATCAATATCCCAGCAAATAAGAAATGTATTAATCTAAGGCTTCACCAGACAAATAAGTATCAAAACTGAATACAGGTCTGGTGATACAGGCAAGGATGAGACAAGTCTGATAGGCAGAAAGGAACCATGGAGGTGACAGTTGTCCAAGGAGCACTCAATGGGAGCACTGATCCTGTGGCAGATGTTGACCAATAGTTTTTATCAAATGCTCCTTTTCCTTGGAGTTGCCTAGAGCCTTCTTTGGTTGTCTTTTGTAGTCTTTTTTGACCCAAAGTGACCTATACATTTTAGTATGAGAAGTAATATGTTTGCTGCTATTACTACCAAATTGTTTCTTGGGTGAGTGTTTTTTTTTTTTCAGTTCCTGATTTTAAGATAATTTTGTCTGAAAGATAAGTATAGAATTTCAGAAAGATGTCTTAATTTTTTCTGTACCCCTTAAAAATGAGATTATCTATTTCATTTGTATTTTTGAATGCAGGTTTCCTATTGCACTCCTCTTCAAAGTAATTTTTATCATGTATGTTTTCTGAGTTGATTAGCTACTTTTAATCTAGATAACTGACAAACAGATCCATTTAAAGGTACTACATGTATATAAAAGGAAATCAAGTTGAAATTATGCCATGAAACTGGGTATTTTATTTAGCTGCGGACATTCCCGGCAGACACTTCCTCAGATCCTCCTGTCATCCTCATGCATGCAGTGTTGAATTATTCCCACCTTACATTTCATCCCTGGCATCGTTGATCCTTAATCTTTGCTTATCATGAAAGTCATTTCAGTTGCAAAGACCAACATCCTCAAAGCCTCACAGATTGCTTCCAGCTAAATCCTATATTCAAGTTCATGCTGAGTCCCCAACTGAAATTAATGGGAAACGTGCAGCTGCATCTCCAGGTGGACCTCATCTTCCCTTGCTCCCTTTAGTCCTCCTCACTTGCCTTTTAACCATTTGAAGGGTTGTTGTGACTGCTTCAGAGCAAAGCTCACACTCTGTTGCAGTGAGTTTCTTGTTGGCTCATTTCACTTGAAGGCTGAATTTTCTTGTACTTGGGCCACAGATCAATTTCAGCAGTGTAGATGTTTGTAATACACATAAATGAGTTGGATGAAAGCAGTGAAACAAAATTTCTGAGTCTGCAAATGAAGCTGGAATTGGAAGCAGAGGAAATAATGAAGGGCAATGAAACCTGATTCAAGGAGAAGAAAGTTAGAGTGTGAGTACTAAGAGGCACTCAATCAACTTAAATGATGACAAATATTAAATAATTTTAGGCACAAAGAACCAAGCTGGAGACTATCAGTTAAACAGAAGAATGAATCAGCATAAACCAATAAGTATATGGTTTGAAAGTTATTGTAGAAAATCACAAAAGCTTTCAACTCAAAACCTAACAAGAAATCATGGGGATTATCCAGAGAGATGATATGAGATGGGAGGTGGGAGGGGGGTTCATGATTGGGAACTCATGTACACTCGTGGCAGATTCATGTCAATGTATGGCAAAACCAATATAGTATTGTAAAATAAAGTAAAAGTAAAAATTAAAAAAAATCAATAAAAACACAATAGTTTATATTTTGGAAGCACTAGGATGCCTATCACTGTTGCAGAAACCAGTGATCAAGAAACCAAGCACCACACTCAGGGAGTTGGTAAACTCAGGTTTATTACAGTGGTGGGCCCAGAGGAGTTAACACTCCAAGCTCTGAGCCAGGAACAAAGGGGTTACAAAGTTTTTATAGACAGACTATAATGGGTAACACTAGCTGCTAATAGGCTGGTTTAAACAAAGGGTTTTTGCGCAGGGAAACAGCAGTCAAGATGGGGAGGGGTATGCCTGACCTTTACAGGGACAGGCATGATTAAGCAGGTTTGCAGGGGCTGGGCAATTGCAAAGAACAGGACGAGGGTGAGTGAGATAAGCTCCAGTTCCTACTATTGTAAGTCCCCACTGAGACTACAGTGACCTACATGATCCAGACTTTGCAAGGAGCAAGTTGAGTTACAGAGGCAGAACAAGCAGGAGGTTATATAAAATTGTAGATTTTCCTCTTCATTATGACAATGAAAAAATTATCATTCAGAACCTTGGTTATATCACTGTAGAAATAACTCTCATTTACTTAAATTTGTGAAGGACTTTATTGAGTTGGACATCTCACAAACTTGCAAACTCTAATTTATCTTATGATGAAGTTTCTTAAAGGAAATTTTGTTTTATTGCAAATGAACCAGCCCCTTTTTGCATAAACTGTTAATAAAACTTTTCAGTAAAATTATCTGCTTTGATAAAGTTGTGATTGCCTCATCATATCATTGAGCTGTCATACACTTAGCATTTTTTAAAAATTGCACAGTTCTATAATAATGTAATAATTATATTTAATGCTGATAGTGTACTAGCTTGGACAATGACTCAAACACTTCACATTTTACATATATTATCAAGTATAATCTTTTACAAAAAATCCTTTGAAGTAGGATCAATGAACAATTTATGTCTCAATTTTAAATCTGGGATGGGGGGATCAAGGGAGGCTGAGAAGTAAGTTGTTTAAGATCATACACAGTAAGAAAGGGAGCCTAGGTTCAAGCCCTGGATTACCTTCAAAATGCATGTTCTTCATCACCATGCTATCCTTACAAATTCTATGCCAAGCAAAAAGCACTGTAGTAAATTTTGCTAATGAAGAAACTGAGGTACAGAGTAGTTATCTTATTGTGCCCATTAATGCGGCCATCTTAATGTGGCCGTTCAGTGGCTCTGCACTCAAATCCCAGTTGTCTAACTTTGAATTGCATGCTCTTCCTATACCACATATGCTTTCTATACTCCCCAAACTCTTACCTTTCCACCTTTGGGTATAAAACAGAATGATAAAGAAAAGCCCATGATTCTAGACTGTAAACTGCCAGGGTGTTATAGTTTCAATAAATAATTTTTTCTTGCTCAGATACCTGTTCTAAGTCCACTGAAATTTGCATTTTTTCCCATGGCCATAATAAGCATTGATAAACCAATCCTTCTGAAAGCTTTAATCATAAATACCTTAATCAACTTTTCCTTATAGAAAAATTTGAATTTAGGTGAAATATTTTCTTAAGTGAAATGCCTAGATTCTATCAGTGCCTTCAGGAACATGTGAGGAAATACAGTAACTGAGACAGTTATTAATAAACACCTTGTGTTATATCAGTTTTTTTCTAAACTGAGTGCTTTGTTCAGAAATATTCTAAGAACAAAACGATAGACTGGCTAGATACTGTGATGAACTTCATATTGGAAATCCTTGAGGACAGTCCCAGAAAGTGAGATCATAGAGCTAAAACCTGTGAAGTGCCTGCTCTTAACCTGCATCATAACTTTACATCCTTTCTTCGAAGTGATGATCTAACGATTGCTCTGCAAGAAAAAAAGGTAAAAGGGAGAATACAATGCACATTATTACCCCCAAAATTGGACTGCAAGGAGATCCAACCAGTCCATTCTGAAGGAGATCAACCCTGGGATTTCTTTGGAAGGAATGATGCTAAAGCTGAAACTCCAGTACTTTGGCCGCCTCATGCGAAGAGTTGACTCATTGGAAAAGACTCTGATGCTGGGAGGGATTGGGGGCAGGAGGAGAAGGGGACGACAGAGGATGAGATGGCTGGATGGCATCACTGACTTGATTGACATGAGTCTGAGTGAACTCGGGGAGTTGGTGATGGGCAGGGAGGCCTGGCGTGCTGCGATTCATGGGGTTGCAAAGAGTCGGACACAACCGAGCGACTGAACTGAACTGAACTGAATGTCTTATATATGTGGAGATGTGTTTTGAAATCTCCCTGTTCCCTGGGAGAGGAGCGGCCTCGAAGAAATAGACTCAGTCCTAGGGACTGGGACAAGGCACAGTGAAAGAAAAATGCTATTCAGATGTGACAAACACAGGGTGCAGGTCGTTTAGGCAGAGATGGGCATCATGGGTATCAAACCTGTATAATGGAAGTGCTGTAGGTGTTGGATTGGAGTAGTGATCATGAGTTCAGGGCCAAATCATGTCCATGATTTTCTTGTGGAGAGATCTCTGCCTGGGGGAAAATGCCCAGTAGAGTTTGGACTGGGATTTTGAGGTAAGACATCATCTCAAAAGCCAAGAATAAGGCACACCTCTAGTTTTAGAAGTGTTAGTCAAGTTATAAAGACAAGGGTTAGACTCAGAGATACAAAGCTGAAGCAGGTTGGGTATAGTAACTGGGTGGTGTGATATCTGAACCAAACTATCTGCAGAGATGACCCCATGGCAATCCCAAGACACTTGCACAAAAGCGTTGTTATCTTTTTTTTTTTTTTCAATCTGGGAGAGGCTTCAACCTTTGGATGTTGACTCATATAGCACAGTTTAAAGAAGGTAAATTTTGAAACCTGGAATCCAGGTGGAGGGTAAAAGTACACATTTAAATCCCCTTAGAATAATTTAGCTTGTATATGAAGTACATGTATTTTACCAACATATTTTTTCTCAGGAAAATGACAACAATAAACCATATTGTCAAGGTAGTTTCAAGGTTATATACCGTGTGTATGGTATATGTATATCAGGCTTATATTGATATTAGATACATATTTTACCTCTGTTTCATCAGAAACTTTCAAATGTAATTCATATCAAGCTACTGCCAGAAATAAAGGAACCCATTCTTTTTATTTTCATCATTTTTCTTCAAACCAGAATTCATTAATGGAATACAAAAAGCAATGCAATTTCAGAATGAAACCCTTTAATGTAGCAGTTTTAGTGCATACAAACACTCCAAAGCATCTCATTTCCTCACAGTCACTACAGCAAAACTCAATAATCTGTATTCATTATATACACTAGCTCCTCCAGCAGGCAAGTTTAGCTTTGAGCTATTTACATGGTGTGCAGATTGCCAATTTGGCACGGTTGGCATTCACACAGACAGGTCAGAAGAGAGTATTTTGCATTATCAGATATATTTCATTCATGACAATATTGCTATCCTTCTCAAACTCTCTTCACAGTAATCTGCATTCATTAAACTTAGTGTGATGTTAGAGGTGAACATAAATAGCTACCCCTCTTAAAATATACAATCATATCTATTTATAATGATCAAATATC
>SJYQ01096388.1:171150-230885 GCA_006410935.1 Redunca redunca
CAAATATCTCAATTGTTTTTCACTTTTAAAACTATAAAGCAAATTAGCTCACATTTATAAAAGGGGTAAAAATTCCGATTTCCTGTAAGAGGAAAGTTGACCATACAAAAAGTTGACTAATTTTGTATGTAGAATCAGAAGTAATTCATTTTAAATAACTAGTATGTACACAGTGCAAAAATTATATTGCTTTTCACATTTAATTTGTGGTAATGCTATCAATTTATTTAAAAGGACTTCTAAATGAAATATAAGTTGCAAGAGGGCAGAGGTGGTGTCATTCTTAGTGCCTACTTTATACGTAGTACCTAGCATGGAGTTCAGCATGTGTAGGCCCTCAGGACACACTTGCTGAAGCATGAATTCAAAGCAAATTTAATGGATTTATGAAATATAATTTAACATTATATTTTTGTTTTCTCGGTGGACAGCTGTTAAAAACATACCCATTTATCATGAAGTTTCTGTGACACTTTATGTAGTTATTTAAACTCTTGGGAACCAGTATTTATACTATAGCAGCTCTAAGGATGTTTAGTATTATGTGCTAGTTTTTCAGTGTTTTAAATCAAATGATACAGCAAGATGCTCACAGGCTATGGCTCCATACCACTCAATTTAGCATTCAGAAGTTAGAGAAGTAAAATTCAGTCTATTAGAATACATAGGAATAGAACAAGAAAATACAAAATGCTTTTAAGGCAAGATATATGATATAAGCTAAAAGGAGGGATGGGCAAGTGACCATGAATGAATGCCTTTGGAGGCTAGCTGGAGGCAGAGAGTTCATGTAGAGAGAAACAGGAGAGTTAGATGAGAAAAGTGGAGACTCTTAACTGAGATGTTTGACTATCAGCCTTCTAAATGAATAATTAGTAATACAATTAAAGCTGTTTTGAATCCCAATGAAGAGAAATAAAATTAGACAAAAAAGTATATTTTACAAAAGTCCTTTACTTCTACCAAGATGTGCTGGAAAGTGGGAAGACCAGGTAGAATGTTACTGTGGCAAGCAGACATGAGGTTTAAAAAAGTCTGGACTGAGATGTGGTAGGAAAAATTTATGAGCGTAAAGGCAATTCAGTGCTATGTTTTATAAAATGGAAAGAGGACCAGTTAAATATGGAAGAAGGACTAGAGTAGAGGGAACAAAAGATAGATCAGGTCTCTAACCAGGAGATTGTAACATCACTGCACACAGGTGATGTCATTGAATATACTTTGGACACCAGAATTTTTATTTTGGAGGTAAATACTTTGGTTTGGAGCTAAAGGCATTTGATGACTGTGATTCCTACTGGAAGTGTTC
This sequence comes from Redunca redunca, assembly GCA_006410935.1. Classification (NCBI taxonomy): domain Eukaryota; kingdom Metazoa; phylum Chordata; class Mammalia; order Artiodactyla; family Bovidae; genus Redunca; species Redunca redunca. The sequence continues at coordinate 172,460 of SJYQ01096388.1, forward strand.
AACAGGAATTGTAAATATCATTCTGGCACTCAGATAAAGAATATATTCTGAGATGTAGCTATAGTTGTTAAAAGCAAAAGTAAAATGAAGAAGATGGGTATGTTTTCAAGAATGCAGTCCAGACGGAAAATTAACCTGCTAGTTTTAAATATTAGCTAACATATAAACAATTTTTATTTATAATTAGTGTCATAAGTTTAAGGATCTCATTAGTGCAGTAATTTCTAATTCTTTTAATACTGAGGATCACTTTTTATCATCATTCATGATGAAAGTTATTTTCTTAATATGTGAAAATTTACTGATGAACTATAAATTCACTGATTTTTTTACATGAAAATATATATTAATCACNGGCAGGAGGAGAAGGGGACGAGATGAGATGAGATGAAATGGTTAGATGGCATCACTGACATGATGGACATGAGTTTGAGCAGACTCCAGGAGTTGCTGATGAACAGGGAAACCTGGCGTGCTGTAGTCCTTGGAGTTGCAAAGAGTCAGATATGACTGAGTGACTAAACTGAAGCTTCCAGTAATGTGGATGCTGTTGATCCAGATGATACTTGAGTTAACAAGGGACTGACTGAGCAGTGGTGCTCAACCCCAGTGTAACCCTCAGGGTTGAGAACACAGGTCTATAATCCAAAGAGTTGGACATGCCTGCAAGGCTGAACTGAACTGAGGCTAGAGAGAACTGGGGGTAGAATGGTTAATTTGGGGAAGAAGAAAGGTGCAATGTGTGCATGTGTTCACATGCCCTCTGTGCCCTCTCCCATGAATCTGGGGTGAGGGATTCCCTTGCAAGTGTGAGAACATGGCAGAATTGTGTCCTACATCTCAGACTTAATCTAAACAAAATGAACAAGTGGAGTGGGCCACTGACAACTTCCAAAAGCTCTCAACAATTACTAAGTGGCATAGGAGGTAACCTGTACTCAGGAGGTAACCAGAACTCATCTCCTGTGAGTTCTGTGTAAGGTGCTGAATTGAAATGGGAGCAAGAGTGGATGCTCCCCGGAAGTCTCCTGATCTGGGTGAAGAACAAGACTTCAAGAAGTTGTGGCGTGGGTCACCTGTCTGGGACTAGACAAGGAAACATTTCAATCTTCTAGGACTGTCACAACCAGGAAGTCAGTTATCAGAAGGAAAGAAAGCAAACATGAATCATCTGAACAATATAAATAATTAATAATATAATGAATATTTTTTCTTTTCAACAGTCTCTTAGGAAAACCACACGTTTATTTCTCTATGATCAACTTCCATCCTACATCCATATGGGTGCACAAGTCTTTACATGGCTGTAGCAAGGACACATCTATTTTATGCTTTCTGTTGCTGGCCATATTATAAGCAATTTCAATACAAAAACAAAACCTTTATCATTATGATTTTTTATGACTGCATGGAACAAATCACAAGTGTCCCAAATAAACAATGAGAGGTGACAGTGTAACCATAACAACTTGATGTTTCTTGTTTGCTTGTCTCAACAACTAAAGCAATGTAGAATGTAATTTTTCTATATGAAAAAGAGAAATATAGGCATAAACAATTTGTGATTAAAAGAGATTAATCATTTCCTCCCATTCACCTATTAGTGAACATAAGTTATGATATAATAAAAGTAGTTAGTTGTTTTATTTTCTTCCTTTTCCACCCACAGAGAGCTTGGATGGGTGGCTTGTATCTCAGACAGAAAGTGCAGAGAGAAGAGCACTGACTTGACCATTGATCTTTCAAGGGATTCTCAGGGAGAGAAGAAATAAAAGTTGTCATGGGGTCAGTGGTTTCTAAAGAAAGATGAGGCATGAGATAAGAGAAAGATGGCTGATCATCTCCACAAACAATAAGGAATTAAAACATTTCAAGAAAGAAATATCTTTGATATCTTTTACGTTACAGAATACAGAACTTACCTCAAAAGGGGCTCACATTTAAAAACTTTTCCCTATTCTAGAATGATTTCACTCCCTTTAAGTAATCTTACAGGTCCTCTCTGGAATGATGGTCATGCCTGCTTGGAAATGCAGGGACAGTGCAGCAGACAGGTCACAGAAGGTCAAGGAGGATGATTCTATCAGATGTGGGAAGATCTAGGTCAATAGTGACCTTTTAGAAAACCATGTCTGTAGAAAGGCTGGCAGAAGACAAATTGCAGGGGTTAAGTAAGAAATTCTTGATGAAGGGAGGAGAGAAATGGCTGAAAATCAAGATATGTGCCCACAATACAGTGGTTGGTAAAAGGGCAAATGTTAGGATAACTTATGTAAAATGTATGCTGGAAAGGAAGACACCAGTAGAGAGACAGTGCTTTAAAATCCTGGGGGGAGAGAAGAAAAAGAGCTCCTGATTTGCTGTTACATTTAAACTGTAGAGCTGTTTAATAAATAAATGCTTTCCTGCAGAGTTGTGTCATTAGTGTAGGAGAAAAAAACGTCCAGCTAATAGTTATCATCTATTCATAAGCATGAAGTAAATCATGTTGGGGTATAATTAGTAAGAGAGCATCAATAAAGGAAAAAAATATTTTTAATCACTAATAGTCCTGGAATAAATCATGCATTAGGTATAATTACTGGAAGAATACTTAGATCTTTGCTAGTAATTTGACAGCATGATTCTATTTAATTTACTGACCTATTTTAAATGAAAACATGATGCTTGTGATGTATTTTATCGTCTATTTGTTATAACAGCACATTGAAGTGAGAATAAAACTATTTTGAGATAGCAAAGGACTGCCTGTACTCCTAAAGAGTTGTGATAGTAGTCAAAATGTTCTAACTTTATTAAATTTTCTATCATTTTAATTTATTTTAAATTAAATCTCTCTTTCTTTAATGGGAAAGGCCATTTCTGCAAGTCATTTTATAGTCTGTCAGCTGTTCTAGTGCTGGTTGCTGATCTGGTAGAATCTGACCCATGACACAGTCCCTTGGACTCAGCACCAGGAACCATTGAATTTTGTCATCCTTTTACCTTCTGATTTTATTTTCATTGCCACTTCCCTTCCATAGACTCATTGCCACATCTTTGCATCATTGTTGGAGTCAGGGGTCAATCTCATGACACATCTTTTTTTTTTTTTTTTATTCTCTTTTTAAATCTAATACCTAGTTGGTCTTAAGCACATCTGTAATCACTTTTACTCTTTTTTCAAAAAATCAATAGCACCCCTGAACTTCTCCTTTGTTATCAGTTAGTTCATTTTTTTCTCATCTAGCAGATGAAAAATTATATTTTGCCACTCTGCCCCTAGAGAGAATTATATGCTCACCATTGCATAAGCCATTCGTCACATGTGGTATGCTTAATTTACATGTGGAAATTAAATGTATGCTTATTTGAACAAAATTCTGTTCTGGATCCTAATAATTATAAAGATGGCTCTGCAACAGGGAAAAGACAAACATCTATGGCATTTGCCTTTGAGGAGCATACTCATACGGTGTAGCCAGCAGGTGACAAAACCAATGGCCTCAACATTAGAATTCAGAAGAAGAGCGCAGAAATGCAAAGACAAGTTAACATTTCAGAAGAATAAGCTAATGGCTGAGTTGCTAGGTACAGGTGGGTAGTTGATTCAGGGGTGTCCCAGGCAAATAAAATAGCACAACAGAAATGTTATACCGTTTAGTACGTTCACAAAGTTGTAATTAGTTCTCTATTGCCAGATGATAAAAGACAATATGGGTTAAATATTGTGGGCAGGACCTAAGTGACTTGAAACAGTGAAGTACCATAATGCATTTTTCAATGTTGAAGCAAACAGTTGGAAGCAGTGTGGACGATGTATTCAAATTGAATGAACTGAAGGCAAGTTGACTAGATAGAGGGCTATGACAGCAAGATAGCTAAGCTATAATGTGGCTCTGGATGAAGGGGGTACCAGCATGGATGGACAAGTTTAAGTAAAAATTCACTGCTTTTCCTTTAAGTTGATGGACTTTATATTTTAGAGTAGTTTTAGGTTTGCAGAAAAATTTAATAGAAAGTGCTGAGATTTCCATATACTTGCTCCACTGACACTTAAATTTTCTCTGTTATAAGCATCTTGTATTACTGTGGTACATTTGTCACTACTGATGAATAATGCATTGATGCATTATTAACTCTAGTCCATAGTTTACATAGTGTTCACTCCTGTGTTATACACTTTTATGGGATCAACTGTGAATCAATGTGAATCAACGAGAATTCACAATACCATGTCTACCAATACACTATGATAATAGAATAATTTCTCTTCCTTAAATATATCTTGTGTTTACAGATTCATGCCCCACCTCACTAAATCCAAGGAAACCACTGATCTTTTTACTTTTTTACCTTTTGTCATACAGTTGAATCATACAGTATGTAAACGTTTTAGACTGCCTTATCTAAGTTAGCAATATGCTTTAAGGTTTCTATATGTTTTTTTGTGGCTTGATAGCTCATTTCTTTTTATTGTGTATAATATTCTATTGTATGAGTGTGCCTTAGTTTGCTATCTATTCACATACAGAAAGACATCTTGGCTGCTTCTAAATTTTGGCAACTATGGATAAAACTGTTGTAAACACCAAAGTATAGTTTTTTTATGTGTGCACATAATTTTTAACTCATTTTAATAAATACCAAGAAGTATGATTGCCAGATCATTCAGTAGGGTATGCCGAGCTTACAAGAAACTACCAACTGCCTTCTGAAGTAGCTATACCATATTTGATTCCTGGGTCAAGTGGGCCTTAGAAAGCATCACTATGAACAAAGTTAGTGGAGGTAATGGAATTCCAGTTGAGCTATTTCAAATGCTGAAAGATGATGCTGTGAAAGTACTGCACTCAATATGCCAGCAAATTTGGAAAACTCAGCAGTGGCCACAGGACTGGAAAAGGTCAGTTTGCATTCCAATCCCAACGAAAGGCAATGCCAAAGAATGCTCAAACTGCCTCACAGTTGTACTCATCTCACACACTAGTAATGTTCAAAATTCTCCAAGCCAGGCTTCAGCAATATGTGAACTGTGAACTTCCAGATGTTCAAGCTGGTTTTAGAAAAGGCAGAGGAACCAGAGATCAAATTGCCAACATCCGCTGGGTCATCAAAAAAGCAAGAGAGTTCCAGAAAAAAACATCTATTTCTGCTTTATTGACTATGCCAAAGCCTTTGACTGTGTGGTTCACAATAAACTGTGGAAAATTCTGAAAGAGATGGGAATACCAGACCATCTGACCTGCCTGTTAAGGAACCTATATGCAGGTCAGGAAGCAACAGTTCGAACTGGACATGGAACAATAGACTGGTTCCAAATAGGAAAAGGAGTATGTCAAGGCTGTATACTGTCACCCTGCTTATTTAACTTCTATGCAGAGTACATCATGAGAAACGCTGGGCTGAAAGAAGCACAAGCTGGAATCAAGATTGCTGGGAGAAATATCAATAACCTCAGATATGCAGATGACACCACCCTTATGGCAGAAAGTGAAGAGGAACTAAAAAGCCTCTTGATGAAAGTGAAAGCGGAGAGTGAAAAAGTTGGTTTAAAGCTCAACATTCAGAAAACTAAGATCATGGCATCTGGTCCCATCACTTCATGGGAAATAGATGGGGAAACAGTAGAAACAGTGTCAGACTTTATTTTTTTGGGGGCTCCAAAATCATTGCAGATGATGATTGCAGCCATGAAATTAAGAGACGCTTACTCCTTGGAAGGAAAGTTAAGACCAACCTAGACAGCATATTAAAAAGCAGAGATATTACTTTGTCAACAAAGGTCCATCTAGTCAAGGCTATGGTTTTTCCAGTAGTCATGTATGGATGTGACAGTTGGACTGTGAAGAAAGATGAGCACTGAAGAATTGATGCTTTTGAACTGTGGTGTTGGAGAAGACTCTTGAGAGTCCCTTGGACTGCAAGGAGGTCCAACCAGTCCATTCTAAAGGAGATCAGTCCTGGGTGTTTTTTGGAAGGACTGATGCTGAAGCTGAAACTCCAATACTTTGGCCACCTGATGCGATGAGTTGACTCATTGGAAAAGACTCTGATGCTGGGAGGGATTGGGGGCAGAAGGAGAAGGGGGACAGAGGATGAGATGGCTGGATGGCATCACCAACTCGATGGACGTGAGTCTGAGTGAACTCCGGGAGTTGGTGATGGACAGGGAGGCCTGGTGTGCTGCAATTCATGGGGTCGCAAAGAGTCGGACACGACTGAGCAACTGAACTGAACTGAGCAATAAAATAAAAAAAAATTAGAGTTTCTGTTGCTTCATAAGTTTGACAGAATTCCATGTGTGTTTTGGGTTTTTACCATCTAACAGGTGTATAGTGATATCTCGTTTTAATTTGTAGTTCCCTAAAGACATATAATATTGAACATATCTTCATATGCTTATTTTCCATCTATATATCTTTAACAAGCTATCTGTTCAGATGTTTTCATCACTTTTGAATTGGGTTGTTTCTTCCATATTGTTGAGTTTTAATAGTTATTCATATATTTTGAATGGGTGTGTTCAGTAGATGTGTTTGAAAATATTTTCTCCCAGTTTATATCTTGTGTATTCATTTTTTGGCACTGTCTTTGAAGAACAGAGATTTTTAATTTTAATAAAACCCTACTTTTCAAGTTTTTCTTTCAAGGATCATCCTTTTAGTATTGTTTGTAAAGACTATTTACCAGTACAACTATGTGAAAGCACTGAATTGTACACTTAAAAGTGGTTAAAATATTAAGCTTTATGTCATGCACATTTTCACACACACACACACAAGGGCACATATACACAAATTCATTTCCATACCCAAGATCACCAAGATTTTCACCTACATAATCTTCTACAAGTTTGACAGTTTTATGTTTTACACTTAGGTCTATGATCTATTTGAGTTAATGTTTGTGAAAGGTATAAAGTCAATGTGCAGATCCATTTTGTTGTCTGTGGATGTCTTGTTTTTCCAGCACCATTTGTTGAGAAGACTCCCATTTCTCTATGAAATTGCCTTTGCCCTTTCATCAAATATTTGTTGGTTCTATTCCTGTAGGTCTATTTCAAGGCTCTCTATTCTGTTCCATTGACATATTTGTTTATCCTTCATTCAGTTCCACACTTTCTTGATCACTCTATTCTTGTGCTTAGTCTTAAGGCTGAGTAATGTTAGTCCTCCTTTTTACAAAAAGTCCTTCTTTTTCTTTAATAATGTGATGGTTAATCCAGGTGTTCTGCTTTTTCATCCAATCCTTAGAATCAGTTTATAGATAAACACAAAGTAACTGCCAGAATTTTGATTGTAATCATGTTGAAAATATAGGTCAAATTGGAAATAACTGACATCTTAATCATATTAACAATTTTGTGAATTGCTATGAACATTGCAATTTTAAGTTGTTCAGTGCTTATTTTAGAGAGTAAAAACACAGGAATTTAGGGATCACTTTCAGATCTTTGATTGGGTCTTGTCAGTGAGTTGGGCATAAGATTTTGTTGTGATAATGATGAATTGGATATTGACTATTTAGAATTTGAATTTCTACATGAAAAATCATAGAGATACAACCAAGATGCAATTCAACAAAGTGATCTGGAATACTGGGGCTGGTTGGGATATAAACATTTGGAAATCTTCAGCATACCTATAATTAAACCCATGGATACGCATGATATTGCCTAGGGAGAACAGATGATGTGAAAAGATATAAAAACATGTTAGAATATATAAAAATTTAAGGGTAGATATAAGAAAAGTTGCCCAGAAAGGAACCACTGTGAAAATGCCAGAGGTGAAATGAAATAAAACAATAAACAGTAGAAAAAATTGCTTTGGAAGCACAAGAAAAAAGAATTTAAAGAAAGCAACATCCCAGTAGTGCCAAGTGTAATAAAATAGCATGAAGAGTAAAAGTGAGAAGGTTATAACTCACGAATATGAATTAATGGAGCCTTGAATGTAGAAGATTCATTAAAAAATGCTTGTCCTGAGAGAGAGAACACTGTAATTAAGGATGGAGGAGCCTGGGGAGAATTATAGTAATCATCATCACTGTTGTCACCATTAACATCATTGTCGTCATCGTCGTCATCGTCGTCATCATCATCTAGCCAGTATAAATTGAAGTGCATTTATATATTGAGGGCAAAAAACTAGTAGAAGCCTGGGGTGAGAGAGAAGGATGTTTTCCCAAAGTGATGAATAGGAATGTGATTCCAATCACAAATGCAGAAATTAACCTGCACAAGGAATTTTCTCTCAAGCAATAAAGAAATGAATAGAGAAATTATCAAATGACAGAAAACTTGATGTTTGGGCCCTAGGGAAAAAAAAAAGAATATAAATTCTAAATGTTTAATAATCATTTTCAAAAGTTAATACAGAATTTTTTCCTCTGATCCTGAATAACTATTCAAGAAAATATTCAACTAACTTACCTCCAATGTCTTACTTTAAAACTTAGCGTCGATTTGTTGGAAGCAGACATTTTTGACTCCTTCTCCCTGAATTTGTGCAAAATATGCAGATGAAATTGAGACACGAGTCAAGAAGGCAGCTCCTCATGCTCTCTCTCATTCCTGAGAGTAAGGACAAGGCAGCAATATCAGACATTGTTGCAAATCTGTATTTCCCAGCATATTTTATACAAACTTTGAACAGTACAGTTCTCAGATAGATGGATAGATAAGGTATAGATTCTGGTTATAAGTTTGTTCCTTGAATGAAATCTGGTGCCACTGATTTTTATATTTCTTACTGATGTTCTTTTTTTCTTTGCTCTTTGCCTTTCATAATCCAGTTATAGAGAATTTAATGCAGAGAATTGATTACATAGACATTGAAAGGCTTGGAAGAGTAGGACAGAGAAACATCTTAGATTTTAACTTCAGAGTTAAATGACCATAGCTGGGGGAAGAGTAATAAGACATGAGGTTACCAGTGCTCATAATCCTGAAGTATTTCCTGGATCTAGTTCAGAGAGATGAAGGAAATCCATGAAGATGCTGGGAACTCAGAGGATTTGAGTATTCAGGTTTGGGCTAAGTGTGGTGTTCTCCCCTATAGGCATCAGAACTGCACTTAACTTTACTGTGTCTGCAAAGACTGGCAGCAAGAGAATCTTTTTCCTGTCTTGCTGCCTCCCTTTTTCCTATGAGTTTCTGTAGTGGAAAAAAAAAATGTGGCCAAGGAATCTGGAAAATGTAGTTTACAGGAAGGGCCTTGCCTTTCTTAAAATGCACAGCAGAACAAAAAGAAGTAGGCAAGGGAACCAAGGGCAAAACAAAAATATGACTGGCAAAATGAACTTTCCATTAGAAGCATTTTTTGACAAGATTGTAGGGTAGAAGAGGGTTTTCAGCAAAAATTGCCATGTTTTCTACTAACCACTCAACAATGTATCTGAATTCAGGACATTCCAAACATGGAGAAAAAGACTCAGTATCTAATGCCAAACTTTACTCTTAATGGAGAAATAAGACATCTGCAACAAACATTACCTGAGGAGAATTCACAGAGACTGATGATTGAAGCTGATGCATCATTGTCTGGTGTCTTGGAGATTTTCCCACCCCAGGGAGCAACATGATATTAAAATAACACTAGGCGAGATTACACCCATAACTGTTCAGGGGGAGACAGGATAACATGGTAGAAATGAAGAGCAAGACATCTTGACCCCAGAGGCATCTTCAAGTAGATACATTCTAAACCACTATGGACGTTGAGGGTCTGAAAATAGATTCCTGTAAAAATATCATAACTCTATATTTCTTGGAATTTTTGTGAACGTCTACATGGAATTCACTTTGAAGATTGCTGAAACAGGTAACTTTGAAAAATGTGGTAGGGAGTCAAAATTTATACTCAAAACATGCAAAAGAGAAAAGAAACATTTTTTTCTTTAATACTTTCACCTTGCTCTGAATTCTTCTGTTAATTATTAATAGGACTTGGGCAACATGGAACTTAAATACTCTATTTAAAAGTTAGTTTAAAATTTGAAGTGATCACTTTGATTCAATTTAATTTTTAATTTATCCATCAGGAATGATTTTACTTTTGCAAAGGGTTTCCTATCGTACTCCTCTTCCCCAAGGGTGCTGTCTGGAGGTTGAGGTGGGTATGTGTCTTCAATGGTTGTTTTCTGCTGCCTTCACTTAAAATGTCCATCTTCCCCTCTGAGGAGCTCCTGCAGGTTGCTCCATGACCAGTCCAATCTTTTAGACAGGTTTCTAGCTGCTAAAGTTGGGAGTATTGTCTTTTTTTAGCATATTCTGTATCTGAGGCCGCCTCCTCTCAACTTCTGGCCACTTTTGAAGTTTCACATTTTCTCATTTTCTTTTATCCATCTAGCTTCCTCTGGCAAATTGCTATATTATTGGCTAAGGCCAAGAGCAAGTGGAAACACTATCCTAGACCTCCTCAACCTGACACACTGCCTCAAGTATGTAATGGCCCCATCATGAGAGTGTACAGCTAAATATCCCATTGATGATAATAAAGGATGAATCCCCTACCCCATTCCTGTTTAAATCACACATCTTCACTCCGGCTTTGAAGTCACTCAGTCGTGTCCGACGCTCTGCGACCCCATGGACTGTAGCCTACCAGGCTTCTCTGTCCATGGGATTTTCCAGGCAAGGATACTGGAGTGGGTTGCCATTTCCTTCTCCAGGGAAATCTTCCTGACCTAGGGACAGAACTCAGGTCTCCCGCATTGCAGGCAGATGCTCTACCCTCTGAGCAACCAGGGAGCCATCACTCCAGCTTTAGATCCATAAATAAGAGGCAGTTTGGTCTCAATCCTAATCTCTTTCCTTAATAATCTCATTTAATAATAAAGTACTACTAAGAACATAACTAATTTGAGACTCCAAACAAGCATTGATCCTTTTGTTCCAGGGTTAACCTGCTCTATTCCTAAATTATTTAAATGGAAGAAAATTGCTTTGCATTGTTGTATTGGTTTCTGCCATATAATAATGAGAATCAGCTATAACTATATATATATCCCCTCCCTCTTGAGTCTCTACCCCCTCCCTCCCCATCCCACTCCTCTAGGTCATCACAGAGTGCCAGCCTTGGCTCCCTGTGTAACATACAACTTCTCAGAAGCTACATATTTTACACATGATTGTGTATATATGTCGATGCTATTTTCTTCATTTGTTCCACTCTCTCCTTCCCTCACTGTGCCCACAAGTCTGTTCCCTACATCTCCATTCCTTTCCTGGATTCATCCATACCATTTTTAGATTCATCCATATCATTTTTCTAGATTCCATCAGTTCAGTTCAGTTCAGTCACTCAGTTGTGTCCGACTTTTTGCGACCCCATGAATCGCAGCGCGCCAGGCCTCCCTGTCCATCACCATCTCCTGGAGTTCACTCAGACTCACGTCCATCGAGTCCGTGATGCCATCCAGCCATCTCATCCTGGGTCGTCCCCTTCTCTTCCTGCCCCCAATCCCTCCCAGCATCAGAGTCTTTTCTAATGAGTCAACTCTTTGCATGAGGTGGCCAAAGTACTGGAGTTTCAGCTTTAGCATCATTCCTTCCAAAGAAATCCCAGGGCTGATCTCCTTCAGAATGGACTGGTTGGATCTCCTTGCAGTCCAAGGGACCCTCAAGAGTCTTCTCCAACACCACAGTTTAAACACATCAATTCTTCGGCGCTCAGCCTTCTTCACAGTCCAACTCTAGCATCCATACATGACCACAGGAAAAACCATAGCCTTGACTAGACGGACCTTAGTCGGCAAAGTAATGTCTCTGCTTTTGAATATACTATCTAGGTTGGTCATAACTTTTCTTCCCAGGAGTAAGCGTCTTTTAATTTCATGGCTACAGTCACCATCTGCAGTGATTTTGGAGCTCCCCAAAATAAAGTGTGACACTGTATCTACTGTTTCCCCATCTATTTCCAATGAAGTGATGGGACTAGATGCCATGATCTTAGTTTTCTGAATGTTGAGCTTTAAGCCAACTTTTTCACTCTCCTCTTTCACTTTCATCAAGTGGCTATATATGTATTAATATAAGCATATTTTTCTCTTTCTGACTTCATTCTGTATAACAGGCTCTAGGTTCATCCACCTTGCTAGAACTGACTCAAATCCATTCTCTTTTATGGCTGAGTAATATTCCATTGTATATATGTACCACATCTTCTTCATGCATTCATCTGTAGATGTACATCTAGGTTGATTCCATGTCCTGCTATTGTAAATAGTACTGCAATGAACATTGGGGAAATTGTGATATTTTTAGACTTGTGGTTTTCTCAGGATATATGATACTACCTCATTATAGTTTTAATTTGTATTTCTCTAGCAATTAATGATGATGTTGTACAACTTTTTGTGTGTTTATTGGCCATCTGTATGGAGAAATGTCTGGTTAGGTCTTCTCCCTATTTTTTTTTTTTTTGTTTGTTTTGATTGAGCCATTTGTTTTTCTGATACTGAGCTGTATGACAGTTGTTTCATTTGCAATTATTTTCTCCCTTTCTGAGGGCTGTCTTTTAATCTTGTTTATTGTTTCCTTTGCTGTGCAAAATCTTTTAAGTTTAATTAGGTCCCATTTGTTTGTTTTTATTTCCATTACTTTAGGAATGGACATTACTTTAGGAATGGCTTCTTTAAGACAAAGAAGATCTTGCTGTGATTTATGTCGAAGAGTGTACTGCCTATATTTTCCTCTAAGAGCTTTATAGTTTCTAGTCCAGGTGGCACTAGTGGTAAAGAACCTGCCTGCCAAAGCAGGAGATGTAAGAGATGTGGGTTCAATCCCTGGGTCAGGAAGATCCCTTGGAGGAGGGTATGAAAACCCGCTACAGTATTCTTGCCTGAAGAATCCCGTGGACAGAGTAGCCGAGTAGGCTACATTCCATAGGGTCACACAGAATCAGACACGACTGAACCAACCTAGGATGCACGCGTGGCCTTACATTTGAGTCTTTAGTCCAGTTTGAATTTATTTTTGTGTATGGTGTTAGGAAGTGTTCTAGTTTCATTAATTTTACATGTAGCTGTCAAGTTTTCCCAGCATTATTTATTGATAAAGCTCTTTGTTTCATTGTATATTCTTGCCTCTTTTGTCAAAGATAAGGTTCCCAAAGGTGTGGGCATTTATCACTGTGCTTTCTATCATGTTCCATTGGTCTATATTTATATTTTTGTGCCAAACAATATACTTCTCAGTAACCTAGAGGTCACTGAGGAAATCAAACAGGAAATTTAAAAAAATACCTAGAAATAAATGGCAATGAAAACATGACAACTCAAAATCTATGGGAGCAGTAAAAGCAATGCTAAGAGGGAAATTTGTGGCAATACAAGATGATCTCAATAAACAAGAGAAACATCAAAGAAGCAACCTAATCTTACACCTAAAACAACTAGAAAAAAAGTCCCAACTTTAGGTGAAGGAAAGAAATCATAGAGAATAGAGCAGAAATAAATGAAAAAGAAATGAAAAAGACAGTAGCAAATATCAGTAAAACTAAAAGTTATTTCTTTGAGAAGATAAAAAAAATTGGCAAACCATTAGCCAGACTCATCAAGAAAAAAAGGGAGCATACTCAAATCAATAAAATTAGAAATGAAAACAGGCAATGTAGCAAAAAGATCTTAAAGATCTTTTAGAGGCTACACTGAGCAACTATATTTTAATAAAATGGACAACCTGGAAGAAAGGAATAAATTCTTAGAAAAGTATAACCTTCCAAGACTGAACCAGGAAGAAATAGAAAGTATGAATAGACCAATCACAAGCGTGGAAATTGAAACTATAATAAAAAATCTTCCGATAAACAAAAGCCAAAGGCCAGATGGCTTCACAGGCAAATTCTACCAAAAGTTTAAAGAACTAATACATATCCTGCTCAAATTCTTCCAGAAAATTTATGGAAGGAAAACTCCCAAACTCATTCTACAAGTCTACCATCACCTTGATACCCAAACCAGACAAAGATCACACACACACACAAAAATAAAATTACAGGCCAATATCGCTGATGAACAAAGATGCGAAAATCCTCAACAGAATTCTAGCTAACAGAATCAAACACATTAAAAGGATCATACCTCATGATCAAGTGGCTTTATCCTAGAGATGCAATGACTTTGATATATAAGCAAATCAATATGATACACCATATTCACAAACTGAAAGATAAAAACATTATGATCGTCTCAATAGATGCAGAGAAAATATTTGACTAATTTCAACACACATTTATGATAAAAACTCTCCAGAAAGTAGGCATTGAAGTAAACTACCTCAACATAATAAAGCCATATAAGACAAATCCACAGCAAACATTATTCTCAATGGTGAAAAACTGAAAGCATTTCCTCTAACATCAGGAACAAGACAAGGGTACCCACTCTCACCACTGTTATTCAACATAATTTTGGAAGTCCCAACCACAGCAATCAGAGGAGAAAAATAAATAAAAGGAATCAAGATTGGAAAGAAGTAAAACTCTCACTGACTGCAGATGACAGGATTCTCTACATAGAAAACCCTAGAGATGCCACCAGAAAATTACTGGAACTAGCCAATGAATATAGTAAAGTCGCAAGATATAAAATGAATACACAGAAGTCCCTTGAATTCCTATACACTGACAATGAAAAACCAAAAAGAGAGATTAAGGAAGCAATCCCATTCTCCATTGCAACAAAAAGTATAGAATACCTAGGAATAAACCTACCTATAAAACAAAAATCTGTATGCAGAAAGCTATATTCCTGAAAATTAATGCTTCACATTGAATGGATGAAAAAACCAACCAATCAGTGAACATGCTACCTCAAAAAAATGTTTCTGTCTTTATGTGTATTTTATGGGTGTGGGGTTTAGTTGCTAAATCATGTCTGACCCTTGCAACCTCATGGACTGTAGCCTGCCAGACTTCTCTGTCCATGATATTTTCCAGGCAAGAATACTGGAGTGGGTTGCAATTTCCTTCTCCAGTATTTTATGGGTAGAACTAAAAAATGTTTATTTTTTCCATAATCTGGCTTTCCAAATAGCTCATTCTGCCTTATATAAGGTCAAACATCCATAAAATGTTGTTTGAGAAAATAAATTATATTGCAGGTATAATATTGCTTTAAACTCCAATTATAACTTTGTTAAGTACTTAACATATCCATATGTCCTTTGGATATAGTGACAAAATGAAGTTAAATGATCTGAAGGGACTATAAGTATTTTTTTGGCTAGAGGTTTTTTCAATACGCTTATTTATTTAAGTATAACATGCATACAGATATATTCATAAATGAAAAGTCTATAGAATCCCTTACTAATGATATAGATACATTGTTTAAATTCTCAGGAAAAATAATTGAAACCATATTTCTACTGAAACTGAAGCCATTCCCATTTGACCTCTGCTCATGCTGTTCAGTTCAGTTCAGTCGCTCAGTTGTGTCCGACTCTTTGCGACCCCGTGAACTACACAGTCCCTGGAATTCTCCAGGCCAAAATACTGAAGTGGGTAGCCTTTCCCTTCTCCAGAGGATCTTCCCAACCCAGGGATCAAACCCAGGTTTCCCGCAATGCAGTCAGTTTCTTTACCAGCTGAGCCACCAGGGACAGAACTACAAGTGTATGGTTACAGTGGAGTTAAAAAAAAAAAAAAAAACTCCATTTTTTTTGGTATGTCACCAATTTCCACTTTATTTAGTCTCTTCAAGCTATCAACCATGATGCATTCTCATTACAGCCACATTTTCTCTATTTAAAGTTTTTTTTTTAATATGCTTTGTTCTAAGAAACAATAGGTACAGAATTTCTGAAACATGTTTGTTTTTCTAAGCTGCTAGTGTTCTGATTGTCTGAACTCTGATAGACTTGAGAATCCTTGAGAATCGATTGTCTGAACTCTGATAGACTTGAGAATCTCAATAGAAGGTAGATTACTTGAGTTCTATCTCCCTTGGCTTTTTCATAGTTCTCTGATTAGACATGCTTTTGATTATGTGTATTTTAGAAATTATGTGTATTTTAATAATGATAAAGTTCTAAGGAAATTGTACTGTGAACTTAAATGTGAAATAAAAATTCTTAGCAAGGTTTTACTTATTGTGAACATGTCTAATTTCTTAACAGAAGACTGAGATTTGGCTAATTACAGTCATCATTATTAGTGAATATTAATTAGTCAGTTATTTTTTAAAAATCAGTGAAAAAGATTTATCTTTTAATTGAGGACAGAAAGAAAAGACCATCAATCCTGAATAAGGTATTTGCATTGTCTGCTCATGCTCAGTTGCTTCAATCTTGTCCAACTCTTTGCAACCCTATGGACTGTAGCCTCCAGGCTCCTTGGTCTATGAGAATTTCCCAGCAAGAATATTGAGGTGGCTTTCCATGCCCTCCTCCAGATGATCTTACCAACCGATAAAACCTCCACCTCCTGTGTCTCCTGCATTGCAGGTGGATTCTTTACTGCTAAGGCACAGGGTAAGACTGGTTGAGTAGGTGTATAATTTATGACAGGTATGGTTATTAAAAACTTTATGTTGCTGTCTTAATTAAAAGACTTGGAAAACAAGGTAGCTTCATTATAACTGAGGATTCTGCATCTCCAGATCCACGTGAAAAGTCCTCAAAAAAGTGAGTCTCCATTTCTATATTTGGCCGTTAAATCCCCAAATGGGTTATTTTGTCTTCATAATCTCTGTGATTAAAATAAAGTTATAAAAACTTATGTCTTATATAAAGAATATTAAATAAATTATTCCTAAAATTTATTTTATAGATTCAAAGATTAAGCTTCAGTTCCAGAGGTAATAAAGGCTTCTTACCAATTATGCTAATTAATAGTGCATAGACTTCATTTTCATGAAAGTAACTTACAACCCTCACCTTCATTGTTTACTGATGCACCAGCATAGTTCCAATGCACCAGCATAATTCCTTATATCTTCTTCTTCTAATGACAAAATTTGGAGATAATAATTGGAAAAAAAAATTTTTTTTCCATGAGTAGACTCTTCAATGGGCTTCTCTGGTTGCTCAGCTGGTAAAGAATCTGCCTGCAATGCGGGAGACCTGGGTTCAATTCCTGGGCTGGAAAGATTCCCCTGGAGAAGGGAACAGCTACCCACTCCAGTGTTCTGGCCTAGAGAATTCCATGGACTGTAGAGTCCATGGGGCCATGAAAAGACAGACATGACTGAGTCACTTTCACAGACTCTTCAATGGAATGGATTCCATTAGAGCACTGCTGTAGATTGAATAATGGTTTCCGAAATAGTGGATCCTGATGCCTAGCACCTGTAAATGCTACCTTCTATGGCAAAGACTTTTCAGATGTGATTAAGAATACTGAGATAGACATATCCTTGATTGCCATAAGTGAGTGAAAGGTGCTCAGTGGTGTCCGACTTTTTGCAACCCCATGGACTATACAGTCCATGGAATTCCCCAGGCCAGAATACTAGCATGGGTAGCCTTTCCATTCTCCAGGGGATCTTCCCAACCCAGGGATTAAACCCGGGTCTCCCGCATTGCAGTTGCATTCTTTACCAGCTGGGGCACAACGGAAGCCCATGGTTACCATGGACCCTAACTGCAAGCATGTATGTCTTTATTAAAAGAAGGCAGAGGGAGATGAACTACACAGAAAGGAGAAAGAAATGTGAAGATGAAACTGAGAGAGGCTTGAAGATGCTGGCCTTGAAGATTGGAGTAATGTGCCATAAACTGAGAACTTCTGTTAGTTATCAGAAGCTGGAAGAAGCAAGAGGCAGATTCTCCTCTACAGCCTTCAGAAGGAGTGTGCCTCAGCTACCCTACCTGATTTTGGCCTAGTGTTATTGATTTCAGACTTCAGGCTTCCCTGATGGCTCAGACAGTAAAGAATCCACCTGCAATGTGGGAGACCTGGATTCAATCCCTGTGTTGGGAAGATCCCCTGGAGAAGGGCATGGCAACTCACTCTAGTATTCTTGCCTGGAGAATCTCCATGGACAGGGGAGACTGGCAGGCTACAGTCCATGGGGTTGCAAAGAATCAAACATGACTGAGCAACTAAGCACAGCACAGCTCGCTGAAGTATGACAGCATAAGTTTGTATTGCATTAAGACAATTTGGTAGGTACATGTTATAGCAGCCATAGAAATTAAATTGGGCACCATGCATTATCTACAGATAATCATATTTTATGACAACAGCTAGGTTCAGTTCAGTCTCTCAGTTGTTTCCGACTTTTTGCGACCCCATAAGCAGCACGCCAGGCCTCCCTGTCCAACATCAGCTCCTGGAGTTCACTCAGACTCATGTCCATTGAGTCAGTGATGCCATCCAGCCATCTCATCCTCTGTCATCCCCTTCTCTTCCTGTCCCCAATCTCTCCCAGCATCAGAGTCTTTTCTAATGAGTCAACTCTTCGCATGAGGTGGTCAAAGTACTGGAGTTTCAGCTTCAGCATCATTCCTTCCAAAGAAATCCCAGGGCTGATCTCCTTCAGAATGGACTGGTTGGATCTCCTTGCAGTCCAAGGGACTCTCAAGAGTCTTCTCCAACACCACAGTTCAAAAGTGTCAATTCTTTGGCGCTCAACCTTCTTCACAGCCCAACTCTCACATCCATACATGACCACTGGAAAAACCATAGCCTTGACTAGACGGACCTTAGTCGGCAAAGTAATGTTATGCCAAGTCAATATGATTCTCACATGTTTCTCTCAAATTGAATATTACTCAGATAAAATTCTCCAAACATCATTTTTTTTAAAAAATTACATTTTATGTTATTATAGCTTATTCACTGTAACCAATTAACTCCGTGGTTACCTTTTAAAATAACTTAAATTGTCCTTTGTGAAGCCTTTCTCCAATCATGAATCAAAAGAGCCATTACCCAGTATAATACCTGGCTGGATAAGTTCAAGTAATTTGCTCAGTGGAGTGAAGTCTGAAAAGGTTCAGATTGTGATACTTGTCAGCCATAACGTTGATACTGTCTAGACTGAATTGTAGGTATATTAAACTTATGATATTTTTGGCATTGAGAAAATTATCATTCATATTCTCATGTTCATAAACCATATGAATGTTGAAAAACAAGCTTTAAAAGCTTATAATCATGATGCTTTCTTTTAGAGTTTATACATAAATATAAAATCTTACATTGAAGTTTTAAAAATATTCCAGTAAAGTTTTTAGAGTTTGAGTTCTGTGACATTTTCTCAAGGCTGATCATGAATACGTTTTCTGCTTTTCAAACTACCTTTTTAAAAAGTGATGGAAAGCATACCATTTGTCAGCAGACTTTTAATTGTGCTGTACACTTGATGTACAATAGGAAAAATTCTTTTGTGCCTAGAAGGTTTTTGTGTTTGAACAAAGAAAATTCAATCAAGTAGCAATTAATCTTAACCTAAATCAGAAGGAAAATGAATACACCTTATTTCACAAGTGGACTGAAAAAAATTAATTTGAAAATTGACATGTACATTTGAATGCTACCACATGCTGTGCTCTTAATCTTATAATTATTTTATGAAATATTTATTTTTGTTCTCATTTTACAGCTAAAATAGCTAAGGCTTAGAACTATTAAGTATCTTCTCTTTGGAGTACTGAGTCAGGCCTGGGAGCCAGGTCCAACTGGCTCTTTCCTGCCTCCATTTAGCATTATCTTAATATTACAATCATTTAATTAATTATTGTAACAACCCTATGGTTCCTAGACCATTTAACTTTATTTGCATATAGAAAATAGGATTTTGACTGTCTGTACACTTTATAAAATCCATCTTCTCTCAGAAATTACAGAAAAATGTCATTCAGCAAATAATGAAATAGGGCTTAGTTTGATTAAATAAAAACAAAATGTTACCTCTTGAATTTTATAGTGCAGTGTAATGAATTTTTCAGAAGAAGGGTGGGGGGGACGCTGCAACATAAAGTGTCCCTGGACCTCATACTTTTAATGTCATGAAATTAAATTCTAACCCTAAATGCACTAACAAGCTAGTTACTACTTTTGGATTATTTCAGTTGTTAACTAAAAGGTAAGCAGGCTCAAATTTGTTTCAGCAGGAAGTTATAAAACTCTTAGTCCTCATTAAAAATTGCAAGATTTGTCTTTATCATACTTCTGTCCAACATTCCCTTTTTATTACTCTAGAGTTCTCTCTAGGAAGGCATGTATAGAAATTAGATGAGGTCAATGATAATGGCGGCTTCCCTTGTGGTTCAGTTGGTAAAGAATCCACCTACAATGCAGGAGACCTGGGTTCAATTCCTGGGTAGGGAAGAGCCAATGGAAAAGGGAAAGGCTACCCACTCCAGTATTCTGGCCTGAAGAATTCCATGGACTGTATAGTCCATGTGGTCACAAACAGTCGGACAAGACTGAGTGACTTTCACTTTCACTTTATAAAACTATAACACTTTCATGTAGGCTGTTACCCTGTTTATTTAATTTATATGCAGAGTACATCATGAGAATCACTGGGCTGGATGAAGCACAAGCTAGAATCAAGATTGCCAGGAGAAATATCAGTAACTTCAAATACGCAGATAACACCACCCTTATGGCAGAAAGTGAAGAAGAACTAAAGAGCCTCTTGATGAAAGTGAAAGAGAAGAGTGAAAAAGTTGGCTTAAAGCTCAGCATTCAGAAAATCAAGATCATGGCATCTGGTCCCATCACTTCATGGCAAATAGATGGGGAAACAATCGAAAAAGTGGCAGACTTTATTTTGGGGGGCTCCAAAATCACTGCAAATGGTGATTGCAGCCATGAAATTAAGACACTTAATCCTCGGAAGGAAAGTTATGATCAACCTAGATAGTATATTCAAAAGCAGAGACATTACTTTGCCAACAAAGGTCCATCGAGTCAAGGCTATGGTGTTTCCATTAGTCATGTATGGATATGAGATTTGGACAATAAAGAAAGCCAGGAGCCAAAGAATTGATGCTTTTGAACTGTGGTGTTGGAGAAGACTCTTGAGACTCCATTGGACTGCAAGGAGATCCAACCAGTCCATTCTAAAGATCAGTCCTGAGTGTTCATTGGAAGGACTATTGCTGAAGCTGAAACTCCAATACTTTGGCCAACTGATGCGAAGAGCTGACTCATTGGAAAAGATCCTAATGCTGGGAAAGATTGATGGTGGGAGGAGAAGGGGATGACAGAGGATAAGATGGTTGGATGGCACCTACTCAGTGGACATGAGTTTGAGAAGACTCCGGGAGTTGGTGATGGACATGGAAGTGTG
Organism: Redunca redunca; assembly: GCA_006410935.1. Taxonomy (NCBI): domain Eukaryota; kingdom Metazoa; phylum Chordata; class Mammalia; order Artiodactyla; family Bovidae; genus Redunca; species Redunca redunca. Next base: position 193,694 of record SJYQ01096388.1, read on the forward strand.
GCACGCTGCAGTCCATGTTGTTCAAAGAGTAGGACACAACTGAGGAACTAAATTGAACTGAACTGAATTGATAATGGTGATGATGATGATGATAGATGATTTCATATCTGACAAGAAAGAAAGTTCCACCGTGAAGAATTCTGTGATACATTCCCAGTCATTACCAGGTCAACATTAGATATTTTTCAACTTATGCACCCTTTTTTAAATTTTATAAGCCAGTTGCATCTATAAATGGATCATCTTTAGACTCAGTTCAATGGAAGAGTAAAGGAATATGACATTTGAGTACTTACTGATAAGTAAGTACTTACTGATATTCCAGACACTAGACTAAACTCTTGTCATACATGACTTCACATGGCCACTGTGGTCTTTAAATCACTAACGTGATTTCCTACCCTGGCTGCACGTCAGAAATATCTAGAGACATTGAAAATTATTGAAGCCTGGCCTAGAAAGCATTCTAGAAATATCATATCAGACTCAAAATGTCTGAGACAAGTATCAGTTTTTGTTTTTGTTTTCTAAGCCTCCCATCTGAATTAAAATACGAAACCTGGGTCATGGAAATATCATAAGCTTTAAGGTAAAAATGTTATACCATTTACCTCTATTTGTTCAGCTTATAAAATTCGAGAGGACTTTCTTCATTGAACAATCTTTCTGGCAAAAAACAACCTCTATTATGCATGAGATATTGAAATGTTAATTCAGTTTGCTGTCCCTCATTCTTCCTCATAATCAAAATAAATCAATAATAAAATAATTTGCCCAAAGGACTCTCACCTCTAGCTCTGATACAGTTCAGTTTATCTTCTTTATACTGAATTTACTGATTCCTTCTATAAGTCAATAACGTATCTTTTCTGGGGAATTCCAGTGAATAGAATTAGAAAAGAGAGCATGAAACACTGCACCTGGCTGTGTCCAGTTACTTCAGTATACCAAACTAATCACTCAGGCAGAACCAACCTTTTTTGATAATTCTAACATGGGAGACTACTAAGGCATAAAAATCATATAAAAGTACATAATTTTTTAAAATATGAGCTTTTATTGATTTTCTCTCTTCATTTTTGTTTGTTTACCCAACATGTTCTATATCTCTAGCAAAGTTTATTTTTCCAAGTGGGTTGGGTTCCTTTGACCTGTGTAGCATCTTTTTCATCTCATTGGTTGAAAAAGAGGTGGAATAAAGTATAGAGTTATTAGTAAAATTCAACTAATAACCCTCATGAGTCACAGAAGAATTAACACAAACAGAAAATTGTTTCTTAAAATAACACTATTTCAGGTGCAGCTTTTCTGATCCTTTAAAAAACAAAGATTAGATGTATGGAAAGAGTAACATGGAAACTTACATTACCATATGTAAAATAGATAACCAACAGGAATTTACTGTATGGCTCAGGAAACTCAAACAGGACTCTGTATCAATCTAGAGAGGTGGGATGGGGCAGGAGATGGGAGGGAGGCTTAAAAGGGAGGAGATATATGCATACCTATGGCTGACTCATGTTGAGGTTTGACAGAAAACAACAAAATTCTGTAAAGCAATTATCCTTCAATAAAAAAATAAAAACCACACCACTATTCCCCAAGTTATTTATTTGTTTTTAACTTCCTTTTTTTTTTTTGATATGGCAGAAGACAAAATTTTTTGTCAACTCTTCAAATATTTTGCAAGCAGAAAACAACAATAATTGTAGTGCTTGTTAAGAGTAGGACTGTGTTAATGCCTAATGTGTTGAGTTGAAATACTTAGGGAAACTGCATTGCTTTTTCTAATAAAAGTAGAGCTACCATTGATATGGCTTGTACTGTACAAGATTTTTATTTCCTCATATTGTAAGGGTAGCTGCTGAGAACCAGGGAGATTAACGAACTTGCCTAAGAGGTGGCAAAGCCAAAATGTGAATTCTCAGTCCTTGCTGAACTTCATACCACCAAGCCCTCTGTTCCTCAAGTCTTTATGGCCTGTCTGTAGAGAGCTAACTGCTTTGTGGTTAGAGTAACAACTTTTATTTGGCTTGGAATTCACAAAAACCTCTTGATTTCCTCTAGGAGTTGGATTGATTTATAAGACCCATATGAGTCCTACTTATAATTTTACCTGGGAACATAAATTCTACGAAGTCTCTATGTAAAGTGTTAAGGTGTCTTCAGTTTGGAGGTATACCTAGCATACTTGACAGCCCATTTTTAACATATCCTCTCTAGTACAGAAATAGTAATAATCATGGAATGAAATAAATGGCAAAAATAACTAGAGAAGTAATGCAATTTAACAAGTTTATTGAAATTTTACATAAACATACTTAATTCAAGAAAACAAATGCTATAGTACAAAAAAGTGACCTGTAATACTTTTAAATTACATAAATTTGTTTCTAAAAAACACAAAATACCTACATATGGGTTGTTCATAGTAACTGATCATAAAATTACAAGTTATTTTTCTAGTCTTCTGTCAATTAAAAAATTTTAATACATAGATTCCTACAAGTTATACAGAAAGATAGAGTAACTTCTTTTTCCATTTTTATAATCATTATGTTATTAACATCAAAATGGAGATCTAGTTAGTGCCACCAGCCAATGTAGGAAACACAAGAGATGCAGGTTCAATCCCTGGGTTGGGAAGATCCCCTGGAGGAGGAAATGACAATCCACTCCAGTACTTTTTCCTGAAAAATCCCATGGAGGGAGGAGCCTGGAGAGCTACAGTCCATGGGCTTGCAAAGTCAGGCAGGACTGAGTGGATGAGCATGCAACAACCCAGGTAGGGCCACAGAGACATAACCTGCACAGAAACAAGCTTTAATGATTCCAAACTGCTTTGAACTTATTCTCAAAACAAATTGTGTGTGATTGGGTCTATGTGTGTAGAAGGGCAACTGAATAACTAAAAAATTATCTGAATTAATATCCATATAAAATATAGGGTTTATTAAAGGGTAACCAGATGTGCTTGTTTCTTTTCACATTCTGATTTCCTGAAATGATATCCCATGGTTGTCTCCCATTCATTCTTTGTTCCACTGTAATCTATATTCTGCAACATCTTTTCTGGTCATAGCCATTCCAAGGTCCATAGGAAGTCATCCTTGGCCCACTTTTGTGCTTCAACAGCATCAGTGCATACTGTTTTCATACTGCTTTTATAGTGCATTTGACAGGGGGATTTGCTTGCCTCTTATGCTTGAGAAAATATGAAATTCTAGAATATATTAGAAATGACACATTCAATTCTGAGCCTCCAGGACTCAGTTCAGGGCTTGTTTGTAAGGGTCACTAAGTAAACATTTGTGGAAGAAAGGGAGAGGAAAGAAGGGAGGGAGTTTTACCATTATTTTAAATAACTTAGTTGTAAGTTCAGAGTAGGGGCAAGAGGACCAGAGTTAAAATGAAGTTCATGTATGTCAGCTACATTGTTAGGAGCACATAAGATTTGTTAATATGGCAAGCAAATTATTTTTGTATATATCAAAATTCTCCATAATGCTCAAATTATTACAGGTGTAATCAATATTCTGAAATTCTTCATGTTAAGCACTCTAGTAGATACTGAGAATACTAAGAGGACTAATATATTTTATCTGACCTTAATACATAAGTTTACTTGTTAGGAATAAAACACAAAAAAAATTATTAAAGTTAATTATGATAATGGTGATAGCTAATTTCCATGTGCCACTCACCATTCTCCACCCCTCAGGGCTTCTTCTGTGTTTCCTCATTCATTTTTTCTAACAGCCTATGAAGTAGGTGGTAACATTATTACCATGTTAAAGATGAGGAAACAGACACAAAAAGAGAACAAGTAATTTGCCAAAGGGCACACGGAGAGTAATTGGTGGAGTTGGTATTGTATCTAGGAATAGTATGACAATTTTAGATATTTTTAAGACCTTGCAGCCTTAGCATAGAGCATAATTACCTATGACCTTCTTTTTAACCCAAACATGGTAAGACAGAATACAGGCAATCATTTGGGTTCTAAGACACAGCTAGGTGCAAACTCCCCTCAGGTCCTTATTCACACACAGATGGGCTTTGCCCCCACATTGTGCCACCAAGAGCTTTGTAATAGATTTGGCTTTGGGAAAGTTTAATGTAGAAGTTGCTGGCAGGGTATGTTATACCCTTTAGTTACTGGTCTTACTAGGACTTCTCTGGTGGCTCAGATGGTAAAGCATCCTGGAGAATGGCAACCCACTCCAGTATTCTTGCCTGGAAAATCCCATGGATGGAGGAGCCTGATAGGCTATAGTCCATGGGGTCACAAAGGGTCAGACATGACTAAGCCACTTCACTTCACTTTAGTTACTAGTCAAACCTGGCTGTCAAACAGATTATGAGCTGTGAAAAGCATCAGTAAGCAAACTGATTCTGGAGGTAGCTTGGGGAATCCTGACTTAAACAGCACATCGTAAATCCTACTTTTTAAAATTGGTGGTGGTGGTGGTGGTGTAGTCTCTAAGTCATGTCCTGCTCTTGTGATCCCATGGACTGTAGCTCTCCAGGCTCCTGTCCGTGGGGATTCTCCAGGCAAGAATACTGGAGTGGGTTGCCACTTTCCTTCTCCATTTTAAATTGGAGTATAGTTGTTTTATACTGCTGTGTCAGTTTCTATCATACAGGAAAGTGAATCAGCCATATATATCCCCTCTAGTAAAACTCTATCAGCCTGTTGCAAAAGTCAGTGATTATAATTTTACAATGTGGTCTGTAGGTGAAAGCCAGTAGAGATTTGTAGTTTTATTCAGGACCAGATACACAAAGGGATCTGGTTGGTAATGCCAATGTACAGCTTTCTTGTCCTAGATAACTTCAAGATCCTTAGAGAAAGTTAAAAGTAGTCTCAGCCCAGAAAAACTTGCTCTCATTTAAGCATCCTCTTTCGTGCCACATTTGTAGGACAGTCTAGGATTGACTGAGTAGGTTTATGTTCTTCATTGTTCTCAGGACCAATGCTTGGCATCACCATTGACCTTTCCTCTTCTCAAGAGGAAAACTCTAGAGGCATTGTTTCCTAATATTTTACAGATGTACTAATGTTGGTGTGTCAAAATAACAGATGTTGGGGAAACTTCTTGGCTTTCTTCTTAATCTCATAAGCTTACATGGGTGTCTAACAGCAGGCCTGATTCTGGTGATGAGCTGGCTGTCCCTTCTGTAAGTAGGACCAAGGAGAAGACCTAAATAGACTTTGAGAATTTAATGGTATACTAGTAAAATTACTGTAAACAGTAGTCCATTTCCAAAGTGGTCTTATTAATACTCTATTGTATGTTGCCATGAAAATATATGTATGATATATTTACATAAGCTAATTAACCACAGATAATATACATTGTATATATGATTCATGGGTGAAAAATACATATACAATACATATAATATGTGTGATTAATTAGCTTGTCAGAAATATGAGTTATCAAGATAAGTTATTTTTGTGCTGACTTCTAAAGTCCTTGCTTTTGTTTCTTCTTAATTCTTTAGTTCAAGGAAACTAATTTCTGCCAAGATAAATTTAAAAATCCTAATAATCTTAGTAAACAGTATAGGTTACTGTCAAGCATTCACAAGTATTCTGTTAAGGAGAAAAGGAATATGGGTATTGATTTTAGCTTAATTTTTTAAATAAAAATTTTTAAATTGAGAATACATATTTTTTAATTGGAGTATAATTGCTTTACAATATGGCTTTAGCTATTGCTACATAAAGTGAATCAGCTCTATGTATACACATATCTCCTTCCTCTTGAAGCTTCTCACCCCACCCTTACTTCACCCCTCCAGGTCATCACAGAGCACCCAACTGAGCTCCTTGTGTTATACACCTATACTCACTTGTAGTGGCGTGGATGCACCTAGAGTCTGTCATACAGAATGAAGTGAGTCAGAAAGAGTAAAACGTGTTTATTAAAGCATATATGTGGAATCGAGAAAAGTGGTACTGATGAACCTTTTGCAGGGCAAGAATGCAGATGCAGACATAGAGAAGGGACAGTGGGGGAAGGGTCACAGGAGCGGTGGGGGAAAGGGAGGGTGAAATGAACTGGGAGAGCAGCACTGACATACGTATACCATGTATGAAAAGATAGCTTGTGAGGAACATACTCTTTTTAAATGCTCAGACAAAATTTTTATTAATTCCAGTGTAATGGATATACCTTTTACATATTTTTCCTTTAATTCACACCTCTAGGTCTTTATGTTTTTTTATAGAACAGAGTGAGTACATTATAGCTGTCATAGTTTGCGTATGCATCCTTTGCTCTCAAGTGCCTTCAAACTACTCATTTCAGAGCACTCTGCTAAACTCCAATAATCTAAGATAATTTAAAGTATAATATAATGTTTATGATAAAATAACGTATTTTTATACCAGATAATTCTTCAATTATTTCAAAAGTGGTTTGAGTTTCTGAGCAAAAAAAATGACTCCAGTGACCTATTGATATTTTGGTTTCTTGAAATTTTAATTTGTTGTTCAGTCACTCAGTCATGTCCAACTCTTTGTGATCCATGGACTGCAGCACCCCAAATTTTCCTATCTTTTGCTGTCTCCTTGAGTTTGCTCAAACTCACGTCCATAGAGTCAGTGATGCCATCCAACCATCTCATCCTCTATCATCCCCTTCTCCTACTGCCTTCAATCTTTCCCACATCAGTGTCTTTTCCAATGAGTCAGGTCTTTTCCAATGAGTTGGGTCTTTGTATTAGGTGGTCAAAGTATTGGAGCTTCAGCTTCAGCATCTGTCCTACCATTGAATATTCAGGGTTGATTTCCTTTAGGACTGAATGGTTTGATCTCCTTGCTTTCCAAGGAACTTTCAAGTGTCTTCCACTACAGTTCAAAAGCATCAATTCTTTGGTGCTCAGCCTTCTTTATAGTCCAACTCTCACATCTGTATATAACTACTGGAAAAAACCATAGATTTGACTATACACATCTTTGCTGCCAAAGTGATATCTCTGCTTTTTAATATGCTGTCAAGGTTTATCATAGCTTTTCTTCCAAGGAGTGAGTGTCTTTTAATATCATGGCTGCAGTCACCATCTGCCGTGATTTTGGAGCCCAAGAAAATAAAGTCTGTCACTGTTTCCATTGTTTCTCCATCTATTTGCCATGAAGAGATGGGGCCAGATGCCATGAACTTAGAGTTTTGAATGTTGAGTTTTAAGCCAGCTATAAAGTGGATTTTGATGGAAAGAAATTGAAAAATTCTGGGCAATCCATATTGCATAAAGTTCTTTTATATTAATCTGTACTATGCTAATTTTCTTACATAATATCTAAAAGGGTAGTGCCATATACTGGATTTTCCAAAAATACTTACCTCTGAATCTTTTTTAAAGAGGAATTTCTTGATAATTCCACGGTCATGGATTGTTCTTTGGGGAATACTGGATTAGAATGTCTTAAAGCTTCTGGGAAATGGAACTGAAGCCAGTTTGGGATTAACACCAATCTTTAGTCAAAACATGAAATAATCCCCACATAGACTACTGAGTTTATTTTATTCACGATGCCTACTTATCTTACAAATAATAAGTTTTAGAGTTTATACATGTCAAAAATCAGAATACAAGGACAATATTGATAGTTATTTAAAAAATGGAGTATCAGAATTTTATATCAAATTGCTAGAATTTAAAGACTCCTTCCGCTTTCTGAAAATTTTAATATTAAGATTTTTTGTTTGTTTTGATGACCCAGTGGTTTTTGAAATATATGAAAGACTCAAATGTTCACATTTTTCTACATATTCAGAGATCAGGGATTCTTTAGTTTGCAGGATCTTTTGAGATTAAGATCTTCTATTTCTTCTGTAAATTTTACATGATATGATCCCATATGAAGGCCAGTAACCTGTTAAAGCACCATTAGAATACTGAAATAGTGGCATGATAAATAGATCTTACACAAATAGCTTTACCTTTTATAATGTAGATTTTTCCAAGGAAAATGATACTTGTACTGCCTACTTAATAGGGTTGTCAGAAAATCAAAATGAGAATAATACACTGTGTGTGAAAGTCTTATAAACTGCAAAGCAGTCTACAAAGACTAGAGAATTCAATAATGATAATGATCATGAGTCCTAATTGTACTGATGATTTCTGAAAGATATAATAGCTCATAAGATAACAAAAGCAAAACATTCATTCAAATACATATTTGTCAAGGGAAATGTTTACTCCAAAACATAATTCATTTTGAAAAAATACTAGAAGAGATAAATAAATGTTGACATTGATTTTAAGCACTTTCTAAATATTTAGAGATCAGCTCTTTAAAAAACTATGAAAGTGAAAATAATTAAGTGTGGTAATTTTTGTTTTGAAGTGGCTTGTTTTTGACTTTTTTCTTCTTACAACATTGGAAGTGCACACATACCTATAAATACATTTTTTTTTTAAGTTACTGTGTTGTTCAAGGGAGAGTTATTTTAAGTGAAAGTCTCTGAGGCAGTGAAGAAAATATACTGAAAGTGCCTCAATGATCAGAATGTTTTCTTCTTGGAAAAGTTTTATAGTAATTTTTAAAGATACAGGTCAGGATGTGTCTTTGCTCTCAATTTTGATTTTTATATACTCCCAGATGTTTCAACAATATTTGGGTCTCTATGGAAATAGTTAAGGAAAGAAAATGTAAACCCAGCAAACATGTAGTTCTTTTTGGTCCCATAGGAAGGCCATACTGTTATTACATTACTGAATAATATATTTTTAGGTTAACACAAATCACATAGAAATCTGGTTTAAACACAATTAATACATCTTTTAATTTTAAAAAAGTAAAATGCAATTGTACTTTCTGGTGATAAATTCAAGCAAAAACAAAGGAAAAGACATAGAAAATTCATCTAATATCCAATTTCACTTTATCTAAAATATTTATAATTACCATTTTGGTATAAAATCCTGAGCATGTTGCTCTACCATGTCAGAAGAGATTTTCTTTAGAAAAATGGGATCATGTCATGTATAAGCTTTCATAAGCTTTTGTACTTAATATTTTTTGTGGACATCATAACTGCAGATCATAATATTTCATACTTTAATAGTATTCCATTGAAACGAATATCATAATTTTTAGCCTGTTGCAATTATTGGACTTTTTTTTTAGTTTATTTTTTTTCCTAGTGTAAAACCTGTGATGACAAAATATTTTAAATTAACATTTAAATATTAACATTAGACAATTATTTATTAAGATTCAATTCGATATGTAATTGTTATGCTTAGTTAAAATTTAGCACTCCTAAAATTTTATACATATGGCTAGATCTCCTTTGGAAAAATGGCCATTTTCTCTTCAACAAAATTATATTAAAATGCCCCATATTCTTTCCTCATATTCTTATTGTGATCAAGGTGTTAACAAATGTGTTTTTCCCTTACCCAATCTGATGGGTAAATGTGATGTCACATTATTTCAATCTGTATTTATGTATTAGTAATGAGGTCAAGGCTTCCCTAATAGCTCAGTTGGTGAATAATCCACATGCAATGCAGGAGACCTTAGTTATCTTCCTGGGTTGGGAAGATCCACTGGAGAAGGGATAGGCTACTCACTCCACTATTCTTGGTCTTCCCTTGTGGCTCAGCTGGTAAAGAATCTGCCCGGAATGTGGGAGACCTAGGTTGGGTCCCTGGGTTGGGACTCTCAGTTGGGAAGATCCCCTGGGGAAGGGAATGGCTAACAAATCTAGTATTCTGGCCTGGAGAATGCCCCTGTAGAGTCCATGGGGTTGCAAAGAATCCAACATGACTGAGTGACTTTCACAATGAGGTCAAACATTTTTCCATATCTATATTGGCCTTTCATTTTCCCTTTGTGCAGTTTACTGATTTTTCTTTCTCCTTTTTGCATATAATTTGCTCATAACTAAATTATTATTAACACTTTATTTTAAAGATACTTTCTCATTTATCTGTATTTTTCTATTCTTGTAGATAATTGTGTTTGATGCATCATTACAAGTAAATACCTGTTTTTTTTTCAATGTATTTTATTGAAGTGTATTGAAGTATTGATTTACAATATTGTGTTAATTTCTACTGTATAGCAAAGTGATTCAGTTATACATATATATACATTCTGTTTCATATTCTTTTCCATTATTATTTATCACAGAATATTGAATTTAGTTCCTTGTACTGTGCAGTATGACTTTGTTGTTTATACATTCTCTATCTAATGATTTGCATCTGCTAATCCCAAACTCCCAATCCATCCCTCCTCTAACCCCTACCCTTTTGGCAATCACCAGTCTGTTCTCTGAGTCAGTTTCTCTTTCATAGGTGTTTATTTTGTCCTATTTTAGATTCTATGTATAACTGATATCATATGACATTTGTATTTCTCTCTTTGACTTACTTAGTATAATAATATCTAGGACCAACCATGTTGTTGAAAATGGCATTATTTCATTCTTTTTTATGGCTGAGTAATGTTCCAGTGTATATATATACCACATCTTCTTTACCCATTCATCTGTTGAGGGACACTTAGGTGTTTCCATGTCTTGGCTGTTATAAATATCTCTTTTACTCTGAAAATGAGAGGGGAGCTTATGGGCATGAGATCTGGGCCTTCCAAAAACAGCCTGACCCACTGATGTGAGATCTTCATAAGTGTGCCTTATCTGTGGCTCTTTAATGGCTGGTCTCAGATAAGAGCAGTCATGTGCATGTTTGGGTGGGGGTTTTCTCCTGCCCTCCTCACAGCAGAGTTCATTGTGATGCTTGCTCCACAGCCACTTTCTGCTCCCTCTGCAACCCTGTTATTTCCAGGGCAGAACTAGAAACCTACATTTAGTTGCTAGGTGTTTCTTACATATGGCCAGTTTTGAGACCCCTGATTTCATTAATACTTGAACATTAATCCCTATGTATATTCAGGACATCATTATCAAAAAAGATATTGATGTTATTTTTTTTATTTTTTTAAACTTTTTATCTTACATTTTCAATACTTCGTAACTCAGTAAGCGATATCATTTTGTTAGATGAGAATTGCATATAACCTTTTTTTTCCTTTGGTCATGATGGCTTCCACTTAGTCCAAAGCTAAAATTAATGCTCAGTTTTAGAAAATTCCATTGATTTACATTTCTGGTATAATTATCTATCTTAATAGGTTACATGACATGATAGCCTTTAACCGTATCCTAATTCTTCTATCGAATTCCTATCATTTATTATAAACTACCACAAATCATTTGGAAAGGGAGGTGGGAGGGGGGTTCAGGATTGAGAACACGTGTACACCAGTGGCAGATTCACGCTGATGTATGGCAAAACCGATACAATATTGTAAAGTAAAAAATAAATAAATAAATAATAAAAATTTTAAAAAGTAAATAGAAAAAAAAAAGCAAAGGAAAAAAATCATTTGGAAACAAGGAAGGAAAAATAATAAATGTGTATTCAAGTAAGCTAATGTAACAACAGTAGAATGCAATCTTCTCTTGCTAGCTGGACTTAAGGCCTCCAAGGTTGAGAATAATATAGTAAATGCCAGATTATTATGTACTTAATGACTAAACATTTTGAGTCCTTTTTACATTTGAGGAACTGCACTAACACCTTTATGTTTATTGATCCTCTACCCTATAGGGTTGTGTATGTGTGTGTGTGTGTGTGTGTGTTAGTTGCTCAGTCGTGCCCGACTCTGTGACCCCATGGACTATAGGGCCCCAGGCTCCTCTGTCCATGGAATTCTCCAGGCAAGAATACTGGAGTGAGTTGCCATTTCCTTCTCTTGGGTTAGGTAAAATGCTACTAGCTATTAGTATCTCCATTCACAGATTAGGATATCAGGCAGGAGGAGTTTAAGTAACTTCATTAAGTTTATTTAGCAGGTTGGTGGCAGAGCCAGGGTTTATACCCAGGTTGCCTGGCTCTAGAACAATGCTCTTAGCTACCAAAGCAGACTAGCTACCTTCTATCCTGAGAGATAATGAAATCAGTGGCATCAGCCTGCAAAGAAAAAAGATGAATTTGGCAAGATGTAGAGGTTCCTACCACTAACAGTGAGAATGTATTTGAAAAAAAATCATCATTCCTTCAGCCCCTCCTGAAAAAACTGTATTCTTCCCCTCTCCCCTTAAATAAGAAAGAAGTTTCAAGGGAACCTTTTGGAGACTTTATTATAGTGATTACTGTTGATCCTTAACAAGAGAACTTGCCAACTAAAATGGTTTGTCTGGCCATAGAGTAATGGGAGAGGAGTTGCACTTCAAACAAAAAGTAGATGAGGGGGCCTTTATACCTAGGGCAACACGAGGGAATTAACCTTGGGAAGATGTAGGTGGCCCATCTGCCACTGTGAAGGGACATATCCCAGGAGGCTGACAAAGCAGAAAGACCTGGGAGAGCAGTGAACAGCCGAAGTAGAACAAAGCAGATTTCTGGGGAAGGCATTGACCACATAAAGGAAATTTCAATACAGACGACCATGAAAAATGTGTAGCCCACTGCCTGGCACGAAGTAGAATTCAAGCATGGTTGTATTTTCACTGTAGAAATAGGGCATTTTCTTACTGTAAAACACATTTGAGAAAAGTCATGTCAAGTTTCCAGTATTTTAGAAACTTTAGGACTAAGTTTTATGAAATGTTTTTATTAGCCCAAACTATTAAAAACTCAGGTATAGCCTATAGTTTTGAAGAACTGTTTCATCAACTACTCTTGGCTGACTCATTTCTATTTTCCATTTTGTTTTTGTTGGCCAAAGGGCTTGTTTGGGTTTTTCTGTACCACCTTGCTGCTGCTAAGTCACTTCAGTCGTGTCCAACTCTGTGCGACCCCATAGACGGCAGCCCACTAGGCTCCCCCGTCCCTGGGATTCTCCAGGCAAGAACACTGGAGTGGGTTGCCATTTCCTTCTCCAATGCATGAAAGTGAAAAGTGAAAGTGAAGTCGCTCAGTCATGTCTGACTCTTAGCGACCCCATGGACTGCAGCCTACCAGGCTCCTCCATCCATGGGATTTTCTAGGCAAGAGTACTGGAGTGGGGTGCCATTGCCTTCTCCGCTGTACCACCTTAGGGAAAAACAAATTTCTTGGCCATCCCAATATATGCAAACACATCTCACAAGCTTCTCCTTCCTTAGATTGTGATGATCCTAGTACCAAAGCCAGACGTGGTATGGCTTTGGATTCCTGTCTACTGTTCTTACAAAGGTTAGAGGTAAGTTCATATATTTGCAAAGAGCTTTGATTTCAGAGAACATAGAACTAAAATTTAATTCATGCAACACTTTTTAGAGAATTAGGTAAAAGAAACTTAATATCTAAATCTGCTTTGTTCTAATTTAAAAGATAATCACAGTATCTTCACTGTGGGAGGTCTCTCAGTAAACAGGGATTTAAATTTAGCATAATTTATTTGAAAAATAGAAAGCCTGCCAAAATGATCCACACATTAAGTTATTTCAGTTTTACAGGACACATATTAATTAGTGAGAGTAATAAAATATTGCCAGCCTCCATAGGCAGCCATCATCACTACTGAGACCCAGACAAGATGAAAAGATCCATTATATATAACATGGACAAATGTTGATTAAACGGTAGCCTTCAGAACTGCCCTAGCCATGTCTGAAGGTTGTAATTACAGAGGACTTGGGGAGAAAATGCTCAGAAAACAGCAAAAGCTGCAAGGAAGAGTCATCTGATGAAGGGGGAAAGATGGGAAAATTTAAAGGAAAATGTCAGAGGAAATTGCTTGGTAAGAGCTCTATTTATGTATGACTCTTAAGAAAATTGTCTTAGGAAACTGTAAGTTCTCAAAATGTCTTAAGAAATGGACATAACTAAGCATCCTATAGATCAAGCTTAGTATTTTCAGACTGTAGAGAAATTGTTTCTACATGTCATAGCTCCCCATTCTTCAGAGAAAGACTCAGGATTTGCCAGAGTTTGGGCTGTAAAGTAGTTTCAGAGAGATACTTGATTTCCATTCAAGTTGGGTAACACAAAAATTGAGCTAAGACCTCATCAACACTTCTTTGAGCAATATTATATATGAATAATTACACAATTTTGAATGAGATAACATAGTACAGTACTATATAGGTAAGGTGATATTGTGTATATGTATTATTTGTTAAAATGAACTTAATGATGTACTCTGGATGGGGAGGATAAAGAAACCCTAAAATGAAAGTTGCACAGTAGTGTCTGACTTTTTGCGATCCCATGGACTAGTCCATGGAATTCTCCAGGCCAGAATACTGGAGTGGGTAGCCTTTCTCTTCTCTAGGATATCTTCCCAACCCAGGGATTGAACCCAGGTCTCCCACATTGCAGGCAGATTCTTTAGCAGCTGAGCCACCAGGGAAGCCCAAGAATACTGGACTGGGTAGCCTATCCCTTCTCCAGGAGATCTTCCTGACCCAGGAACTAAACCAGGCTCTCTTGCATCAAAGGCAGATTCTTTACCAGCTGAGCTACCAAGGAAGCCCTAAAGAACTCCTAGCTTTCTACTTACTTGAAGGCTCCTAGGGAGGAAAAAAGCAACATACATGAGAAAAATTTTCAAAAACAATATAATGTATTGTGCAATTAAGTACTGTGTTGGAACATTGGATTATGACACTGCAGAAAAAAAATTAATGCAAAGAGACTGAAAGGACGTTCTGGAAAAGGAAGAACTTGAACTGGAGCTTGGAAAATATATAAGCGAAAAAATTCAGAGATTGAAAGGAAGGATATTTCAAGAAAGAAATATAGCAGCCAAAAATTTCAAGAAAAGGAGAGGCAAGGAGATTGAACTAGGGAACCAGTGTAGCATATTAACTAAGAACAATCTCTGGAGCCAGGTTTATCTGGATTTGAGTCCCAGTAGGTGTAACCTTAGACATTATGTGTTCATTCTGTGTCACACTTTGCTTGTCAGTAAAATAGCACTTCCATTTTAAGGGATTATTTTGAGCACTAATGGGTTTATATATGTAAAACACTTATATTAGGACTGAGTACCAAGAAAACAATCAACAAATGTTAGTTATTATTACTTTGTTGTTGTGCACTGTTATAATATGTGATTTTCATGGAAACTGAGTTAGAGTGAAACTGAATTATATAAGAACAGGAAATACCCCTGTGCTCAATAGTTTCCCTGCATTTTCTCTTGTATTCCCAGCCACCACACCCTGGAGAAGGAAGCATAATTCTTCTCACTTTACAGATAAAGGGTCTAATAATTAGAGAAGCATTTTTTTTTCCCTCAAGAATTCTGTAGCTAATAAAAAACAGCCAAGAGTTTGAACTCAGATCTTTTGGTCTTCACCCCGATGTTTTAAATTAATGCATTACCTTGCTTTAACTTAAATCTTAGAGAGCACTGAGATTTTGGCAGGGGATTAGACAGAAGTGTGCTAGATGAATTCAATGTAGAAAAGAGTCCAAACTCAAGAACACCAGCCAGGTAGCCACTGGTGTCGTGACAGTACTCTAGGTAAGGTGAGGTGAATGAACTAAGGTGGTGTCACCGAGGGAGACTTCCCTGGTGGCTCAGACAGTAAAGCGTCTGTCTACAATGCAGGAGACCTGGGTTCAATCCCTAGGTCGGGAAGCTCCCTGGAGAAGGAAAAGACAACCCACTCCAGTACTCTTGCCTAGAAAATCCCCTGGATGGAGGAGCCTGGTCTCACTGAGACTAAGAAAGCAGAACCAGGGCACTAGATTCCTTCAGTAGGAACAAAAGTGGGTAGGTGCCAGAGTCTAGCTCCAGCAGCCAGGGATTCATCCTGAAGAGATGAATGGTGTCAGCGATGAGGCAGCCTCTCAGTTTTCTTGGACTGCTTATTTATTTTAAGTTTAAGATTTTCTTTTATACTTTTACAAAAGCATTAGGTCAGAGGTGTGACATTTTCCGTTCCCCCTCACCCAGATTTATTATGTCCATAAATCATTGTTGCTCTTCAAACTGAGTTCCTGCTTCAGTGATTCTCTGGGAATCAGCCTTACCATCTATTACCTACCTCCTCTAAGGTGTCCTATAGTTGACTTGTGATTACATTGTAACTCATGGTACATTCCTCAGTTTACTACTCATCTTCCTAAGTCCTGTTTGCCCCTAACATCCTGAGCTCACTATCTCTTAAAAAGGCTTCTAGCTATATTGTCTCTAAAAATTCCTAACTTCTATAAGCTATAGTAAAATATGCTAACTTTACAACACTCCTTAAATCTTTAACTTCTAACTATTTTAATTATTTCTAAGCCCTAAATTCAGTAAACTCCTTTGCCATAAACACTTTCCTCACAAATAGGTTTCAGATAGCAATCCCTCCCATGGCCTCAAGCTAGGGCCTATGTGCTCATCCTGGAACACTCTTTTGAAAAAGTCCTTAAACAAATGTCAATGATTAACTTTACGAATTATTCTCTGAGCACAGCTGCAGAAGGCTTTGTGCCTTCTCATGCTCCTCTCAAGAACAATAAGCACCTTAATATTCCTTTTCAGTCAATTCAGCCGAGGAGAGGAAAAAACAAGTCAGAATTACAAGGCCTAACTCCTTCATCCCAGGTCCGTGCCTGTGGAACGAGGAGAGGGGTGTGGGGTCATGCCTCCATTTTGTCAGTAATGCCTAATGTGGCTCCCGACAGATAGGATGCTTTTCTGGGACTCGAACATAAGAGTCAGTGACTCTTGCTTATGGAGTCCAAAAGACCAGGAGAATGGTGGCTTCTGAAGGGCTGGCATGGAGAGTGGTGCCATACCTTTCACATAAGCCCAGAGCTATGGAGCCTGTCATTCATCTCCTTATTTTTTATGATGCTAGCTGGACCCATCCTCCTTGTCTTCATGAGATTTCAAATTAACTCTCCTGTTAACCTGTGTTGCATTTCACTTACCCCTCAGGGGCACTTGTTGACATGACATTCTCTGAGCTGCTTGCTATACAAAAGTCACTTATAGAAGGACAAGGTATTGTCTGGAAGAGACAGACAATATTAACTCCTCCTAATGCAGTTGAGTTCTCTGTTTTGTAGCCTTAGACCCTTTATGATCAAGGAGTAGAAATATACATCAGGGCTAATGCACTTCAGCAATATAAAAAGGTTTCTACAAGAAAAATGCTACTAACAGTAAATGGTTTGTATAAAGTAAAGATAAATCATAATGGAGTGGTAATTTGAGTTAATACTGTACCTCTCCTTGGGGAACTCGAAGTGCTCAAAAGACACCATCTCATTACTATTTTGAGTACCTCTGAGAAATATGTGAGAAGCATCATTTTTTCCAATTTTTGTGTAAGGACCCAAGTCACAGGGAATTTAAGTGACTTGTTAGTACTTAGAAATGGATTATTTATTTCACGGAAAGGATTGTTTCAATGAATTGGTTTAGTGTCTCATGAAATTAGTCACTCAATTTAAGGGGAAAAAACACAAAGTTCTCTGTAGAAACCAATGAGCCAGGAAAAATCCTCTTTACCTATTTCAATATGTATTTTGGCAACACTTTGTGGACTTGTTTGAATTTAATAAATAAAATTAAGTACAGAATCATTCTGTGTCTATTAGAGTAACTAACTATGTAGTTATTTGAAAGTTCTTGGTGAGAAAGATGAAATTTTTAAGAGGAAAATGTACGAAATCTGAGGCGTCTGGGCAAATATGTGGCAGCAAGAATGGAGATGCCATTTTCTGGGCTTCATTGTCTCAGGACAACTCTGCTCAGTGACAAATTGACATCCCCACCAGAGCATGATCTTTGCACCCAGAAATGACAATAAAGAATGACAGATCACTTCCTTGGAGTTTCGACATCCGCTAACTCATTTCGGTGTGCTGCTCAGTGGAATACCTACCACTCACTGGTCAGTAGGACCATCTGCCCTACTGCTTCCCTGCACGTTGTTCCCACAACTGCCCCCATCACTCCAGCCCACCTCAGGTGTGTTGATTCAAGAATCACTCAAGTCAGTTTTGAAAGATTCTAATGTTTATCATCTTTGGTGGTCTTTTGGGGGTAACTTCTGTATAAAGCAGTTACAGTCATTATGCCTGATCTTTATTCCTAGAGATAATATTTCCTATTTCCTTTGCTGTTAATTGTATGTATTGCTAAATATCCTGTTCTGCTGTTAACCCACTTCAACTGCTAATTATAGCCTTCTTTGTGGATGCAGATCTCTGGCTAATCAAAACTTGTTATTTTTAAACAATTCTATCCCCTTAGTTGCTCAGTCGTGTTCAACTCTTTGTGACCCCATGGACTGTAGCTGGCCACGCTCCTCTCTCCATGGGATTCTCCAGCCAAGAATACTGGAGTGGGTTGCCATTCCCTTCTCCAGGGGATCTGCCCAACCCAGGGACTGAACCTGGATCTTCTACGTTGCAGGCAGACTCTTTACCAACTGAGCCCCCAGGGAAGCTACAAAAAGATTAAAAATAAAGTGTTTATTTCTTGATGGTGATAAAACCATTCAGATTTACTATTTCTTCTGGAGTCAGTTTGAATGGATTCTTATAAGAATTTGTTCATTGCTTCTAAGTTTCCATATGTATAAACTTTTTTCCTTTATGTATATATATTTCAATAGTAGGGAAGCAGTATTTGTATTACAAAACCTACATTGATGGTCTGTTAAATCACTCAATATGAACCCTTGTTCTCAGCTACAAAATTATTTGTATAATCAATACAATTATACAAATACAATAATAATTTGTATAATTGTATTTGGTTATTAATTACTGATTAGAAAACAATAATTTTATTTGGCAATTATAAAGTTAATGAGGACTGAATTGAAATGCTTATGACCTTTCTTTTCCATGTATGACCTCCAGTAGAAATCTACAAGTGTTAAACCCTAAGTTATTTTTTCTGATTCAAAAAACCTGAGAAAGTTGGGCATTCTCTGGTACATATTTACTTGAGGTATGAAGCCATATGTAAGCCAAGAAAGTAGCTTACGTATTCACTGCTCTTGGATATTTTCCAAATGTTGCAAAAACTCTCTGTGCAACTGTCTTTTCTCTAAGCCAGTGGTGCCTCTGTTCCTCCTTTATTCCACCTAAGCAGCTCCTTATAGTCACATTTTCTTCTGCTCATATCAGAGTTTAATTTGATTTGCCACATTTTGACTTTGAAAAGGTATAACTGAATAACATTTGCTTTATCTCATGTAGCTACTTCCCATCAGGATTCCTATCATAAAGGTCTTTGTTGGCTGTAAATTCTTTAACTGTACAAGCCATTAGATATGTTGATATTCTTGTATCTTCCTTGTACTTTCATATACCCCATGTGATGCACAGGGAGAGTATTCAGGTGAAGGCTTTTTCTGAGCTCATTGTTATCTTATTCCTACTATCAGACTTGATTTAATATTTTTAATATATTTTTGTTCTGAAAAATGGTATTACAAATCTATATACTTTTGACATCTTTCTACCTATTCTTGTCTGACAGGTAACATGAACGTGCCTCTTACCACCTTACATGTGTTTATCCCTAGAGAGAAGACAAGATTGGTGACTTAGATGTTCTAAAATACATTTGAAACTGGCACAAATTAACAGAATGTGAAGCTATCATTTAGCTTAATATTCTGTAGTGATAGATTATATCACAATAAAGAGAAAACTGAGAAATATCAACTGCATTTTTGTATTGGAATTACTTTTTAACTTTGGAAAGTAGTTTGAAATTTATGAGCTTGGCACTTACTTGTGGCATGCTGACGTCACGTCCTAAAATGATAACAATATAAGCAGCAGATTTTATGTAGAACAAGATGATTTGTTAACATAACTGCTAGGATTCCAAATACTCTTCGTTTGTTTTCCACTGAAGAAGAAATAAGCTCAGGCATTTTAATGTTTCCTTTAGGTAAGGGTAGTTTGACCTTTTTTGTATTTTGTGTGGCCTGGTTAATATTTTGCTAAAAAAGAACTTAACTACATTTGTTTCACCATGTAGGAATGTTATTTTCTTCTGTTTGTCTTTGTACTATTTTTCACTATGATAAAAAAAAAAACACATAGATTAATGTTTAACTTTTTAATACCTTTAAATTTTTTGTATAAATTTTAGTCTCTCTGTACCCAAGAAAGATTATGTACTCTATCTATTATACATTCTTAACCTATTCTTTTTTACTTTATTGTGAATATAACATGAGAACTAGTCTCTTAATTTTTAAGTTACATTAGTGTTGTTGATTATCAGCACAATGGTTATACAGCAGATCTCTAGAATTTACTAATCATACATAACTGAAATTTTATGCCCCACTGATTAGTAACTCTCTATTTCCACCTTCCCCTAGCCTCTTTTAATGTGTGTGTGTGTGTGTGTGTGTATATATATATATATATATATATATTTACTTATTTGTCTGCACTGGGACTTAGTTGCAGCACAGAGGATCTTTGATCTTTGCAGCAACTAAAACTCCTCTAGCCTCTTGAAATCACCATTTCATTCTGATACTATGAACTTGATTATTTTAGATACCCCATATAATGGGAGGACTTCTCTGGTGGCTCAGATGGTAAAGAATCTGTCAGCAGTGCAAGATACCTGGGTTTGATCCTTGGGTTGGGAAGATCCCCTGGAGAAGATAATGGCAACCCCAGTATTCTTGCCTGGAAAATTCCCATGGACAGAGGAGCCTGGTGGACTAAAGTCCATGGGGTCACAAAGAGTTGGACATGATTAAGTAACTAAAGGTTTCACTTTTATTTCTTCATGAGGGGATTCAAAGATTTAAATAAAAGTGTTTTTCTTTCTGTGGGCTTATTTCACTTAACATAATATCCTTAAAATTCATTCATGTTGTTGTATTTTGCAGAATTCTCTTTTTTTCCTAAGACCCATGAAGAATATCCAACTGTATATATATATACCTATTTTTCTTTATCCATGTATCTGTTGATAGACATTTATGTTGTTTCTGTATCTTAGCTAAAATGAATAATGCTAAAATGAGCATGTCAATGCATATATTTATTCAAGATCCTGATTTCAATTATTCTAGATAAATACCCAGAAGTAGAATTGCTGGATCATATAATAATTCCATTTTTAATGTTTTGAAGAACTTTCATGCTGCTTTCCAGAGTAAATGTGCATTTTGCATTTCCACCAACATTGTTTGTGTTTCAATTTCTCTGCATCCTCACCATTACTAGTTGTCTTTTTTTTTTTTTTTTTGATACTTGCATGTAATATTGTTTAGGGTACAATTTAGTAACACTAAGTTCATTCACATTGTTGTACAGTCATTACTACTCACTTTCAAAACTTTATCATCATCATCCCAAACTGAAATAAAAAGTGAAAGTGTTAGTCACTCAGAAGTGTACAACCCTTTGAAACCCATGGACTGTAGCCCACCAGGCTTCTCTGTCCATGGGAATTCTCCAGGCAAGAATACTGGAGTTGGCTGCCATTCTCTTCTCCAGAGCATCTTCCCAATCCAGGGATTGAACCTAGGTCTCTTGCATTGCAGGCAGATTCTTTACCGTCTGAGCCACCAGGAAATCTCGAATCTCAAACTGAAATGATACACCCACAAATAATAATTTCTTATCCACCCTACCTCCAGATTCTGGTAATTACTATTCTATCTTATGTCTGTATCAATTTGACTATGTAGATAGCTCATTTCAGTGAAATCATGCAATATTTGTCATTTTGCCTGCTTCTTTCACTTGTCATGCTTTCAGGGATCATGTGTTTTGCGGCATGTATCAGAATTTAATTCCTTGTTAAGGCCGAATAATATTACTTGTATGTATAGATTCATTTTGTTTATTCATTCATTCATAAGTAAACATTTGGGTTGCATCCACCTTTTGGGCTATTGTGAAAAATGCAGCTATGAATATGGTTATACAAATATCTGTTCAAGCATCAGCCTTTAAAGCCATCAGATTTTGATTTAAAGAGTGGTTTATACCTTATAAAACAATTATAATCCTAAACAAAATAATAAATTATGATCACTTTGGTATATTAATCGATTCCTTCCATAAAAATATACTTATTTCCCACTGTGGGCCAAATCCTCTGTTCCATGTTAGTGAGCAAGGGTGACAAATGCAATATACGTCCTTGCCTAGGTTACTTGGAGTCATTTGTTACAATGGATTCTTGTTCAGTGTACTAACCCAGAGGATAAATCCTCTCTCTCTCTCTCTGTCTTTTTTTTTTTTTTTTTAATTTTCAGTTAGTTCTGTAAAGCTTAGTTTAGGAAATTAAAAAATATATATCTGTTCCTTAATCTTCTAAATTTAAAGTCACAAAAATTAGACATATTTTCTATTTGCTTCCTGAATTCTGTGCTGCATTAGCCACTCTCATAAAGTTTTTGGCATGATACCAAAATGAACTGGGATCTTCAGCATGCTCTGAATCAGTGTCCAAATAAAGAGAACACTGAGGTTCCAAATGACATATAAACTCATTATCTTCCAACAGGGAAGTATTAAACTATCATCCCCTAGACACATATTACCATAGAATATCTGTAGACATCAGTACCTGGTCAAAGATATTGATGGGATCCACTTTTTTTGTAAATTTAAACATGACTCAAAAGAAGATAGAAAAAAATCAATGAACATTTATCAGTAACGAGACAAAAAAATGACCTTATAACATTAGCCCATTTTGTAGGATGCAATAATGTACCCATGAAACTACAGAATTACCTGTAAATATATTAGGATGTGACATTTATCTAAATGTGGAGATAATGAACATGGCAATAGAAACTGCCAATCAAGAATTTCTAAGAGCACTTGTATTGAAATTATGGGCCTATAAATTGTGTTAAATTTAAAATCCAACAGTGGGCTTAACTGACAATCTGGAGGTAGTTTTCCCATAGATGTCTTATAGACATATGGAAATAAAGTCATTCAGACATTAACAGACAATAATTTTTTCTTCCTAATATCTTCCATGTAAGTAGACAGTTCTCAAAATGGTACACCTTGAAATATTTCAGAAGTAATTCCTGCACATGTTTTAAACTAAGGAAATCAGAATAGCAACGATAACTGTAATTGGGACAAACATGTATTCTGTGGCTCAGATGAACCAGGATAAAATGAACTGTGTGTAAACTGAAAGTGTTAAAGATAAGTCATATCCTGAAAGTGTTTATACATGAACATGTAAAATGTAAAGAAATCCATGACTAAAATGTGATTCTACAAGTAGTCCTAAAAGAAATTTTAACATATTATAGGCAGACTATGTATATGCTTCCATCCTCTGACCAATCATCAGCTGAATCTCTAACCCAGATATTGGAGAGCAAAGACCATTTTCATTGGTTTCATTATCAATTACAGAATGATAATGGTTCCATTTCTCATTTTGCACCTGTGTTTGTTTTCCCATTAGCAAATATTAGCAGATGATATAAAAAATGATCTAATATTCATGAGGGAAAAGGTCGAAATAATTTTCATGTTGAATTAAACAGGTTTTTTTTTGGTTCTTGAATACAGTAACTAACACATTACATGATTTGCATACATATAATGAGAGGAAACATACCGCAGAGAGGAGGCGCTCAGGAGTGCGGCTGACATGAGCTCATACTGCAGCGCTGCTGCTTTCAGTATCTATCAGTGCAGCCGCTCAGTCGTGTCCAACTCTTTGCGACCCCATGAATCGCAGCACACCAGGCCTCCCTGTCCAACACCAGCTCCCGGAGATCACCCAAACTCATGTCCATCCAGTCCTGATGCCATCCAGCCATCTCATCCTCTGTCGTCCCCTTCTCCTCCTGCCCCAATCCCTCCCAGCATCAGAGTCTTTTCCAATGAGTCAACTCTTCGCATGAGGTGGCCAAAGTACTGGAGTTTCAGCTTTAGCATCATTCCTTCCAAAGAAATCCCAGGGCTGATCTCCTTCAGAATGGACTGGTTGGATCTCCTTGCAGTCCAAGGGACTCTCAAGAGTCTTCTCCAACACCACAGTTCAAAAGCATCAATTCTTCGGCGCTCAGCTTTCTTCACAGTCCAACTCTCACATCCATACACGACTACTGGAAAAACCATAGCCTTGACTAGACGGACCTTAGTCGGCAAAGTAATGTCTCTGCTTTTCAATATGCTGTCTAGGTTGGTCATAACTTTTCTTCCCAGGAGTAAGCGTCTTTTAATTTCATGGCTGCAATCACCATCTGCAGTGATTTTGGAGCCCAAAAAAGTAAAGTCTGACACTGTTTCCACTGTTTTCCCATCTATTTCCCATGAAGTGATGGAGACCAGATGCCATGATCTCAGTTTTCTGAATGTTGAGCTTTAAGCCAACTTTTTCACTCTCCTGTTTTACATTCATCAAGAGGCTTTTTAGTTCCTCTTCACTTTCTGCCATAAGGGTGGTGTCATCTGCATATCTGAGGTTATTGATATTTCTCCCGGCAATCTTGATTCCAGCTCTTGCTTCTTCTAGCCCAGCGTTTCTCATGACGTACTCTGCGTATAAGTTAAATAAGCAGGGTGACAATATACAGCCTTGACGTACTCCTTTTCCTATTCAATACCTATAACCTTGAACAAATCACTTAACCTCTGTAAATTTTCATTTTCCAAGTTTCCCAAGTAGGATGTAATGTCTATATCAGAGGATTTTATAAATGGTTAAACTACTTCTTGTATAATACATAGCAGGGCACCTCACAGATAGTACTTTTTCAACAAATTGTTAGTTATATTACTGATTGATTATAATTCTCTGTTGTATTAGTTGCTAGTAAAAGTTTACCCAGCATTAATTGTATAGGTAAACGGCTTCCAGATACTTCCAGCATACAAACAGCCAACATGAGTATAGGAGCAAGAAAGAGAAAAGAAACGGGCAAGATGCTCATTTTCTTGTAAAATTCAATCTTACTTTTACTTCTAACTCTGTCTGCTATAAACAGAGAAAAATGAGGATTATATTACCGAAGTAATTCCAAAATAATGTTATTTTAAAATATTAGTATCAGTAGCTTGCTGAGTAAAATAAAAACTAATTTGGAAATTAAATCAGTATCTTCTCTAATGAAATCAAAAGAACTTGATTTACCTACTCACCCACCTTCCCAACGTCTGCTGTTGAAATGCAGAAACTCAAGAGGTTTGTGAATAGAACTTTTGATAATCACATAACACAGGCCATTTTGTCAGATAGTAAATACTTAGCAGAATCTAATAAAGTATGTGACATTGGCTGCCTCTGCTCAATAGTCCCTTATGTGAACTCACTTCAGTTTTTTTCTATTCTCTGAAGAATATATATATATATATATCTTTTAATTTCAGTTTCACTCCCTTTCTCTCTGTTGCTGCCTTTAAAAAAAAAGGAAAAGCTAGCCATAAACAATCAAATCGGTGGATGCCTATGAGAATAACGTTGCTCTTTCTGAGTCACTCCCAGGGCTTCTTTAGAAACTCCTGAGTTTCTGCCCTGGAGACTTAGGCTGGTTTTCTGCTTCTGACTCCTTATCCTGTCACTTAATAGAAGAAGGCACAAGAAGGTTACCACTGAGCTGAAACTGAAGTCAGAGCCACTGACCCTACTGCATGAACCTTTCATTTTGTTCCCCGGGATGGGTCATATCTTATTTGTCCATTGTGAAATTTTAGTGTCTTTTCACTGAATTCCCATTCAGTATTTTAAATCAATTTCCCAAGGACTTCCTAGGAAAACATGTCCAAAAGAACAGAATTTGAACTGCCAGTCATGAACTTACCTGTCTTACCTTTGCTTGTGATCCATTCTAAATAAAGTTGCAAAGCTTGATCAAGAATTTCAATCATATATATATATATAATTATACAAATTGTATACAATTATACAATATATACAAAGTTGTCATTCCATTCAAGGTAATTATAGTTACCTGGTGTTAGCTAGTACTATTAATAAATTAACAAGGGAATTATTATTTTGCTTCTTTGTAAATAATATGTAGTGAGTGAATACACAAAGGTGGTAATTTATGTCTTCTCAGCTATTGTAAAAATGGTAAGACACTTTTCAAATCTTAATGTCAAAATAATCATTATCTAAAACCTGAGATAAGAATTTTATCACTTAACATGTAGTGAGAAAAATCCTGAATTCTATTTTCATTGTAAGTGCTTTATCTTAGAGATTCCATCCTTCTAAAAATTCATGCAATCCCTGCCCAAGGAAGCAAATAGTAGACCCCTTTTGAAACACATCTTGGCAGGAGCCAAGGGTTTATTCAGGAGTGTTCAACATCATATGAAGTCAGCACTCATGTTTATCTGCTAAATACCACTTCAAAACATCCATTGTTGACAACTGGACTAGATTTGGCTCCATTCTGAATGGTCCATATCTGTGCGAGAATGATTAAATATTTTGAATACTGTAGGTCACTGTCTCTCTGGAAAATCTGATTCGATGATTATGTGGTAGGGCCCAAGGAGCTACAAATATATATGCAAATGCATTCTTATTGAGAAGATCTAGGGAACACAGAAAAAACAAGAGAAGCACCCAGCTAGGAATCTGTTGGCCTGACCTCCAATCCCACTTTTTGCAAAAGTTAAATCTCTGCTATTAGGTAGATCACTTAATGTCTCTGTATCTCATTTTATCTGGAAAGTGTGAGGATTTTAAGATTGTTTAAAAGATATAAGAGCTATAGTGGTCATAGATCCTTCTAATAGCTCTTTCATTTCTAAAGTGATATTTCTATGTTGAGTCATTGCTAAGTAACTGTCAAGAGATGGAGTTGAGAAGTTAAGTGCTTATCCCCACGGACAAAATGGGAAAGCTCAAAGAGTCAAGAAAAAGTGTAAACAGTATTCTGGAAAGGGCGGGAGGAAGGAGAACTAGCTCAGGCTTTCTGAGGGGCTAATTTTTCCTGGAGTACATGGTAGGCTCTTTGGATGTTGTCTCAATATTGTGATGTTCTTAAATATTCTGTGAATTTCTATTCTACTTATGAAGCTGGTACACACTTTAAGCAGGTGAGAAATTGGAACCTTAAGAAGTGTTAGACTAAAGAGAGAAGGATAGGTTATTAAAGATTAAACTAAAATTAGTATATTAGAACTAGAATAACTGTTGCAGAGTATACTAGAGTGGACATTTCAGAAAGAAAAGAATAAGATAAAAGAGATATGGACATAAAATTATTAGATTGTGAAAAAATAATGTTTATTTTGATCCATTTTTCAAAATGATTAAATTAAACACAGAAGACTCAATTGAATGTATCCCTTCCCAGCCACCACCACATCTGAAATTTGGAATACTATATTTGATGTTTATGTGAGAAGTGGAGGAAAGCAAAAGATGGTATTTTTTTGACCCTCGAAACTTCTTCATTCCTAGTAAAGACTACATTGAGATTTTGCTGTATTTATTTTATTAATAACTCCTTGATCCAATGTATTATTTTATTAATAATAGGTATTCCCTGGTAGATCAGTAGGTAAAGAATCTGCCTGTAACGCAGGAGACCCAGGTTCTATTCTTGGGTCAGGAAGATCCCCTGAAGAAGGAGATCCACTTCAGTATTCTTGCCTGAAGAATCCCATGGACAGAGGAGCCTGGCAGGCTACTATCCATGGGGGCTCAAACAGTTGGACATGACTTAGTGACTAAACCACCATCAGTCTTATCACTGACATAGTTGATTTATCCGTTTCCTATATGATAATAAGACACATACTTTGATTTAGAAATTGCTTAAACTATTAAAAACACCTGTGATCTCTTCTCAAGAAACAAATTAATGCCCAAGTAGAACTGAACTCACAGAAAATAACTTATTTCATGAGACCACAGGTGTTTCTCATGATTACTGTCATTAAGCTTCATCATTCAGAATGTGCTTTTGGCTGCAAGATGGTAAATGAATTTGCTACAAAATGTGCAACTCTTTTAAGTATTCTAGAACATAGACCAAGTTGTAATAGAGAATGGGCATCTAAACAAACCTATTACTTTCTGGAAAAAGGCAATTTTCCTCAAAATAAGTGTCACAGTCCCAAGAGGCCTGTCTCAAGACTCTTTGATTAGAGCTGTAATCCAGAGCAGTTAGGCAGGGTAGATGGAGGTACAGGAGAATCCACATTCATGGGCCATATCTACTGTTGAAGACCTACGCCCAGGGAGGAACACTGTGTAAGGGTTAGACCACAGGATGCAGACATGGTTTTTTTTGTTGGTTTGTCTGCCTGTTTTTCAGGTACAGGTGTTAGATATTATTGAAAAATTTGGGGCATTAATTTTGATAATCCTTTTAATTTTCTCTCTTTTTAATTGTAGGTTAATTGCTTTACAATATTTTATTGGTTTTGCCATACATCAACATGAATCTGCCACGGGTGTACACGTGTTCCCCATCCTGAACCCCCCTCCCACCTCCCTCCCCGTACCATCCCTCTGGGTCATCCCAATGCACCAGCCCCGAGTATCCTGTATCATGCATCGAACTTGGACTGGTGATTCGTTTCACATATGATATTATACATGTTTCAATGCTATTCTCCCAAATCATCCCACCCTCGCCCTCTCCCAGAGTCCAAAATACCGTTCTATACATCTGTGTCTCTTTTGCTGTCTCGCATACAGGAGACATATGTAGTTTTCTCTTTTTTAAATGTTAACATACGAATTACACTAACAGAAATATCCTGGTGTCCCTGGAATTAACCCAACTTGGATAAAATGCGTATGTGTGTATCTGTGTGAATGCTGTCACTTCAGTCATATCCAACTCTTTACCACCCTATGGACTGTAGCCCACCAGGCTCCATTGCCCATGAGCTTCTCCAGGCAAGAATACTGGAGTGGATTGCCATGCCCTCTTTCAGGGGATCTTCCTGACCCAGGGATCAAACCATGTCTCTTAATTCTCCTGAGCTGGCATGTGGGTTCTTTACCACTAACCCCACCTGGGAAGATGCTGGACAAGGTACACTATTATTTATATTGATTTATAGATAGTTTACATATTTTCATTGATTTATTATATGTATTTATATAGATTTGGATATTTAGAATACAAATGAAAAATGACATTTATTTGAAAAGATGCAGTATGCCATCTATAGGAGAACCAGATTTTAATATCTTGGCAGACCTTTTCTGGGTGAGTAAATTTGTCATATTACAGTCCTCTCTGATTATCCACTTCACAGCTATAAAATGGGAATATTAACTTACCCTTCTGAACATGACTGTGAGAGTAAAATGAGATAAGGTAGTTAAAAAATGCCAGGAATGCATAGTAAGTATTCAAAGTGTTGACTCTTTTTTCTTTATCTCTGTGTTGTTGTAGAAACTTGCCTCCTCTGTAGTTTTATTGTTATTATATTGTTAATATATTATATGTTACATATATATTATATTATTATTATTCAATTAAATGATTACTTTTGTACCACTCCATTAGACAATGTTAAGATAAATTTCCTTTGGACATTATCTCTAAGTTTGGAAAATATGAAAGATGTAAGTGATGGTATCTACATTCATCAAGACTGAAAGTCTCCACCTGTCAAGGATAAAATCAGTTCAGTTCAGTTCAGTACAGTCACTCAGTCTTGTCTGACTTTTTGCGACCCCATGAATCGCAGCACGCCAGGCCTCCCTGTCCATCACCAACTCCTGGAGTTCACTCAGATTCACGTCCATTGAGTCAGTGATGCTATCCAGCCATCTCATCCTCTGTCGTCCCCTTCTCCTCCTGCCCCCAATCCCTCCCAGCATCAAAGTCTTTTCCAATGAGTCAACTCTTCACATGAGGTGGCCAAAGTATTGGAGTTTCAGCTTTAGCATCATTCCCTCCAAAGAAATCCCAGGGCTGATCTCCTTCAGAATGGACTGGTTGGATCTCCTTGCAGTCCAAGGGACTCTCAAGAGTCTTCTCCAACACCACAGTTCAAAAGCATCAATTCTTCAGTGCTCAGCTTTCTTCACAGTCCAACTCTCACATCCATNGCATACAGATTTCTCAAGAGGCAGATCAGGTGGTCTGGTATTCCCATCTCTCTCAGAATTTTCCACAGTTTCTTGTGATCCACACAGTCAAAGGCTTTGGCATAGTCAATAATGCAGAAATGGATGTTTTTCTGGAACTCTGTTGCTTTTCAATGATCCAGCGGATGTTGGCAATTTGATGAAACTTTGAACTGGAAGTTCACGGTTCATATATTGCTGAAGACTGGCTTCGAGAATTTTGAGCATTACTTTACTAGCGTGTGAGATGAGTGCAATTACTCAAGTAATTTAGCCTTTTCTTCTTTTTCGCCCAAATATGGCAATTACTGGGCTTTTTATTGTTGTGTGATGCGTGTTCATTGTCACTTCAGTCAAGTCCAACTCTTTGAGACCCCATGGACTATAGCCAGCCAGGCTCCTCTGTCCATGGGATTCTCTTTCCAAGCCAGGGATGGAACCTGTGCCTCTTCTGTCTCCTTGCATTGACAGGAGGGTTCTTTACCTCTCGTGCCACCTGGGAAAACCTTATTGTTGTAGTAGGAGTAATTCAGAGCCTGATAAACACTGAAGGAGCAGAGAAGAGGAAAAGACCGTTGTGGGATTTACCCTTCTTTCTGTTCCCTTTTCCTCTCACACTCCAGGCATTTTAATCACCCTCATGTACTTGAGAACAGCACAGATGTAGGAGGAGAGGCATAACAAAACCACTGTGTGACAGGCCATCTGCTAGGGGTGCTCTTTATATTTAGGACAAGGACACACAAACAGGCAAGATATGACTTGGAGGACATGGAGTAGCTACCTCTATATATGGGATACGATTAGGTTGAACATAGTTAAGTGCAAAATTCCCCTTATTCTTTCAAATCATTTAAAACCAAAATAGTGTTATCTGAAATACAAATTAATTAACACATCCTATGTAATAAAAAGGAAATGTAAAGATCTCCTAAACTAATTAGTGGTCTATCTTTCTCAACTATCACTTTTCCTCCACAATTAGCGAGAAAGCTCTTGATTGTTGTAGCTGTCATTTTCTCTTTTTATAAGCTGTAAAACATGTACTCAAACATTTCTTTGATGAACATATTGTCACCTAGTAAAATGTAATGGGACATCATTTTTTTTCCCAACAAAATGACAAAGAATAAAGCCTTTGATAATAGTATTCTTTGATGTTATAAAAGTTATCAGACTTCCAATCTGGTGCCTGCAATTTTGAAGAGGATTCATTAATCACAGTGGAGTAATTATCTTTGGCAGTCATCTTTCTCTGAGTCATGAAAAGCCCTGAAGGTGAATGTTGTTATACAGTGGAGAGGAATAGAATATTCATGGTGTTTGGTGAACAAAGATTTCCAAGTACAACAAGCTATATTTGAAAGATAGTATGTAGTGTGAAAAGCATAGCTCTATAATCATGTAATGACCTCCAGGGCTTACTCCAGTGTTTACTACAGAATTGACATTGACCTTTCAACAGGAACAAGTGACAGGGTATCACACAGCAGATTGTGTGTACATGAACATCAAAATTTCCTAGACTTAACCATACTGTGCTCCCCTCAACTCCCCAGGTGTGCCTCACTTTATAAATAAGCTCATAAACTAAATCAATGGGAGGCACATAAGGCCAAATTTTTCTCTAGTGTCTGGTTCAAACATTTTCTGTCTTCTCCTTTGTTTGTGCACAGTTATATAGAGGATGTAAAACACAGGTCAGGTGTGAACTTGACTCTGAGCCAAGAAAGTAGATGTAATTTGAAAAACTGCTTTCATAAGAGGCTGAGAATAACTAATTGAAACAAAAGTAGAAAATACACTGAAATTTGATACTGTAAATTAGATGAACTTGCCAAATATACTTAGCTTAATGACTAAACAGCACAAAGTACAACTGGTAGAAATTAGCCTATTATTTTAATATTTTGGAAGACATGTATTAATTTCTGAAAATGTCATAAGGATATTCTTATGACAACAGGCCTTATTAAATCCTAACCCCAACTTAAGCCTTCAAAAAAGAATACATCTCAACAAACTTACATGATGAATATATTTTGAATTATTTTCTTTGATCTAGCCTCAAACTCCTTTATAAGATCCAGATTCTGGTTCAAACATCTGCTAAATGTTCTAGAGTTGTTCAATTTCAAAAATGTTTGTCACTAGATTTCTTATCTCCTTAAAGTAAATCATCATATTGTTGTTCCATTTCTAAGTCACATTTGACTCTTTGTGACCACATGAACTGCAACACGCCAAGCTCCCCTGTCCTTTATTATCTCTTGGAGTTTGCTCAAATTCATGTCCATTGAGTCAGTGATACTATCTAACCATCTCATCCTATGCTGTCCCCTTCTTTTGCTTTTAATCTTTCCCAGCATCCGGGTCTTTACCAATGAGTTGACTCTTTTCATCAAGTGACCAAAACATTGGACAGCTTTAGCATCAGTCCTTGCAATGAATATACAGTGTTGATTTCACTTAGGATTGACTAATTTGATCACTTTCAGTCCAAGGGACTCTCAAGAGTCTTCTCCAGCACCACAATTTGAAAGCATCAATTCTTCATATAGTATTATGTTTAAGTTAAAGGTACTGCCTTCCATAAAATATCCTAAGCTGAAAATTTGTTGTTAAGCCACCCAGTTGTGTCCAACTCTTTGTGAATCCATGGATTGTAGCCCGCCAGGCTCCTCTGTCCATGGGATTCTCCAGGCTAGAATACTGGTATGGGTTGACATTTCCTTCTCCGTGGGATCTTCTGGACCCAGGGAACGAACCCAGGTCTCCTGTGCTGCAGGAGGTCTCCTGCATTGCACATGGATTTTTACCACCTGAGCCACCAGGGAAGCCCCAGTCACCTTTTCCTATCCTCTCTTCAACCCTCCATCTTCTTCTGTTGCCAAGTTCTGTCAGCTTCATTTCTGAAACACGTCTAGGATTATTTTCTCTTTCCTTTGCTCAGGACCAATGCATCAGTTCCTGCTCTCACCTTTCCTATATTTGATTATTACTCTGACTTTCTAACTGCTGTCTTGGTCCTATTCTCATATACTCTAATTCTCCTTCTAACTGCCACCAAAATAATAGTATAAATATAAATCTTCTCCCCTTGCTTAAAATGTCTGTTTTTAAATGAATTACTGTTTATATTTATGTTATCTTCTAACATGACCCTAAACAATTGTCTTAAATTATTCTCTTATACTTTGTTTCTTTTCTTCTTCAATCCACCTTTTCATCCTCCATATCTTTGAAGAAGATTTTCCTCTACTAAAAGTTCCTGTTAACAACCTTACATATGTCTTTTTCCACCTGGCAAATAAATAGTGATTCTTTAAGTGTCTGTTCATATGTCCCTTCTCTGTGACACATTTAACTAAAACCCCAACAAAGGTCAACCTCCTCTTGCTATGAACTTCATGAGCACTTTTAGAAAATCCTTATTTATCATATAATGCAAAGCTCATTCCTGTACTTGCTGATTACCAGAAGCTCTTGAGGAACGTTTAAACAAGAGAACTACACAATTTATGGAACTCTACTGTACATTTCTTTAGAGTAGTTTCTGGGAATGGAGTCCCAGAAGCTTCCAGGACTTGAATACAATGGATTTGCTTAGTCATCTCTTTATTCCCAACTGTGAGGGTATTGCTTTGTACAAGAAAGACATTAGTAAGTGCTGGCCAGAGAAAAGGTGAAGTCCATTAGCCAGTCTGTCCTCCACTCAGATTTGCAAGTTCACTCCACCCTCATCTTTCACATTAATCTGGTGATAACTTGGGCTAGTACCTACTAAAGCTCATAGCAGATAAGCAACTGGAAATCTATAGAACTTTATAGATCAAAGAGCTCATGTAACAGAACAAATTGAGCAAGGGCTTTGAAGGTGGACAGATTCTGGCTTTACCATTTTCTAGTTCTGTAATCTTGGATATGTTACCTAATTAATCTGAGCCCCAGATTCTTCACATGTAAAATTGGCATACGATTGTATTGCTATAGAGAGTTAGGAAAATTAAAAGAGCTGGTAAAGGTAAAGCACAGAACAGTGGCTCCTATTATTACAAAACTTTAGTGATCTTCACTAACTTCATGAGTCAACATCTGATAATATTTCATAAATGAGTACTTTCTTCTAATATTTATCTCTGAAATCTTTAACTATCAGTATAGAATTGTGCTCACTGATATGAAATAAAATATTTACATAGTTTCTGCTCAATAATCCTTTAACAGGAAAATACTCAGGGTAAAATAAGAAGCCTTTATCCATGGTTTAAAATCCTGCATCAGTTTAGGGAAGATTTAAGAACCAACTCTAAGCTGGTTAAGAATATAAATTATCTGTAATGTTCCTCAAACAGTCATCCTTTCTAAAGAATCATGGGAACACTCACGAGCACTCAAAGTCAAATCTAAATCAAGCTAATATCTCCTATAAAGATAGCTACCCAGCTGAGTGGTGTCGTAAGAGTATTTGGGGGGCCAAATGATGCTGTGATATTCATATCTACTCATTTTCTCTTCTTCTTGATACTTTTAAATAACGGTAATTCCAGGGCAGATACTACCCTTTAGAATATCCCATTGTTCAACATATTTCTGAAGGAATTTTTACTTCATAATGAATTATTCTGGTTTAATTTGGCCTAGACGATCTATAATTTTGGCAGCTGCACTTTGAGACAGCACTTCCTGTGATATCTTTGTTTACACTTTGTATGTGTGCACGTGTGCAATAATTCAGGCTCAATAGTGTCTCCCCTGTCATATTCCACCATATAACACTAATAAAATTTAACATGCTCTGGGATCGTGTGATGAATAACCATATGTGGTGACACCTTGGAGAATGCTTAAAAAATATGCTCTGCAGTGATTTCAAAACCTTACATGTACTTCCAAGTTGTCGAAGTAACCTTTATAAAATAAAATTCTCCAGCCACAAAAAGATCAATTTAGGACTTTAGTACAAAACTCATGGAGAGATATTCACATTAAGCTTATCAATAGTCATTATATAACACAGGGTTATAAAATGTAATATTGCAAAAAAGATATTCCATATTTTATATGAATACTAGAGCTATAAAACATTGACATGAAAGAATAAAGACATCACAGATTAAAAACTTAATCTGTACTTTTTTTTTTCTTTTGTTTGACTTTTGGATGAGTCTGTCTCCTGAAATAGTCATTATTTATATACTGTTGAGCTAGATTCTGAACTTAATGCTTTGCCCATGGTAAGCACTGTACAGCCCTTAGTTTTGCTGCCTTCCTGTATCAATATTGCCATTTGTTAGTTGAAGAGACTGAGGCTAAGCCAGTGAAATTAACAAAGTCACATAGCTAGTAAGTAGTGGAGAGATGACTAGAATCCAAATATTTTGTTTTGTTTGCAAACACTACAGTCTCCAGTTTCTGCTGCTCGCTTGTCCTCTTAGATAAAACTGAATGTTCTGCCCGGACACCATATCCTTGTGGCATTCAAATCACCTTTCCTGTAGAGCTTGCCTCATGGCTAGAGTTGTATTCACCAGGAAGGAAAGAGGTGATTTCTGCCTGAGAGCTGACTGACTCCCACAGCTGTGCAGAGAGACCTTTGTCGCCTGTGAAAGCATATTGTGCAATTCTGCTCTGATTAGCAGCACAGCATGACTTCTGAAATCAAGCAATTTCTAAAACCCAGCAGGATTCATCTAGAGAAAGCCCTGTCAACACTCTTCTTAAACCTATACGTACTAAATTTGGTGCTAAGCTTTCACACTGAAGCGCACAGAATATTTCCTGGGTGTCGTGAACTCAACATTCTATGATTTTATATTAAAAACAATTCTTCTGTTGGAACAAACTGATGCACATGAAAAAATGGCTAAGGTAATATTAGAATTTTCATAATTTTATTAGTATTAAACTTGAAGATAGTAAAATTGGAATTAAAATATTAAAAACAAAAGTTTTTCTCTTCCTTTAAACACTTTTCTTTTTGCTGAATAGGAAATTCTTTTTTAATTTATTTTTTTATTGAAGGATAATTGGTTTACAGAATTTTGTTGTTTTCTGTCAAACTTCAACATGAATCGGCCATAGGTAAACATATATCCCTTCCCTTTTGAACCTCTCTCCCATCTCCCTCCCCATCCTACTCTTCTAGGTTGATGCAGAGCCCCTGTTTGTTTCCTGAGCCAGATAGCAAATTCCTGTTGGCTATCAATTTTATATATGGTAATGTAAGTTTCCATGTTATACTTTCCATACATCTCACCCTCTCCTCTCCCCATATCCATAAGTCTACTCTCCATGTCTGTTTCTCCATTGTTGCCCTGTAAATAAGTTCTTCAGTTCAGTCGCTCAGTCGTGTCTGACTCTTTGTGACCCCATAAACCGCAGCACACCAGGCCTCCCTGTCCGTCACCAACTCCTGGAGTCCACCCAAACCATGCCCATTGAGTCCGTGATTCCATCCAACCATCTCATCTTCTGTCATCCCCTTCTTCTCCTGCCCTCAATATTTCCCAGCATCAGGGTCTTTTCCAATGAGTCAGCTCTTCGCGTCAGGTGGCCATAGTATTGGAGTTTCAGCTTCAACATCAGTCCTTCCAATGAACACCCAGGACTGATCTCCTTTAGGATGGACTGGTTGGATCTCCTTTAATATGGACTGGTTGGATCTCCTTGCGGTCAATGGGACTTGCAAGAGTCTTCTCCAACACCACAGTTCAAAAGCATCAATTCTTCAGTGCTCAGCTTCCTTTATAGTCCAACTCTCACATCCATACATGACCACTGGAAAAACCATAGCCTTAACTAAACTAGACAGAACTTTGTTGGCAAAGTAATGTCTCTGCTTTTGAATATGCTATCTAGGTTGGTCATAACTTTCCTTCCAAGGAGTATGCATCTTTTAATTTCATGGCTGCAATCATTATCTGCAGTGATTTTGGAGCCCAGAAAAATAAAGTCTGACACTGTTTTCCCATCTACTTGCCATGAAGTGATGGGACCAGATGCCATGATCTTAGTTTTCTGAATATTGAGCTTTAAGCCAACTTTTTCACTCTCCTCTTTCACTTTCATCAAGAGGCTCTTTAGTTCTTCTTCACTTTCTGCCATAAGGGTGATATCATCTGCATATCTGAGGTTATTGATATTTCTCCCAGCAATCTTGATTCCAGCTTGTGCTTCTTCCAGCCC
>SJYQ01096388.1:248122-303845 GCA_006410935.1 Redunca redunca
AGTACGAGTTAACTATCTTATCAACTGAATTACTTGTTATCACTTCAGGAATATTTTGA
The DNA here is from genome assembly GCA_006410935.1 of Redunca redunca. Classification (NCBI taxonomy): domain Eukaryota; kingdom Metazoa; phylum Chordata; class Mammalia; order Artiodactyla; family Bovidae; genus Redunca; species Redunca redunca. Next base: position 248,182 of record SJYQ01096388.1, read on the forward strand.
TCTCTCTCTAAAGAAATCTATATTAAAAATTTTGAATGATGTTCATTTTACACTCAGGCATTCTCTACTCCTTCATAAGATAAACATAAAATATACCACCAGACCAAACACATGATAAAGAGAAAAATACTTACCTGAGGATATTACATAAGGAGCAGAATGAAAAACAATGTAAAGCAATTTTATTCTAATTAAAAAAATAGGTATATACTGAAAAAAAAATTATTGATGCTGTTCTGTTTGGGACGGTATCTGCCCAGAGCTTTTCTCAACAGTGCAAGAATAAAGTATTCCTATCAAGAGTACAGGAAATAAATTAGAAAAACTAATCATTAACTTTTTCATGTACATATTTAAAGTGTGCAGTTTAATGAGTTATGACATACATTACACAAAGTCACAACTATAATCAAGACGGTTTCACATGTCACCACCAAACATTTCCTAGTACCAACTTATGCTCCTTCCTTCTACCCCTCCTTCTTGTCCCCCAGTTGAGAATACCACTGAAAAGTAACCAAGTGCCTATTAACAAGGGGATGGATAATTTTGACAAATCTATATCATAGAATGCCATCCTACAATTAAAATGATCAAGTAATATGCACAACATGAATTAATGTCGAAACAACTATGCTGAGTGAAAAGTCAGACAAAAAAAGAATACATTTTTATAAAATCTTATGAAATACAAACCCATTGGATTCTATATTCTCTAGACAAAAAATAAAACATTAATATTTAATTTTGTTTTTGATAAGGTGTGCATGTTATTTAATTAAGAATTCAGTTTCATATCCTTCAGTTCCTAAGGCCCAAACAAAACAGTACAAAACAAAAAGTCCTCAGTTCCTGACACTAGCAAGTTTAAGAATTCCTTTAATACTAATACAGGTTTCTACAAAAGTGTGACAGGAAGAGGATAAAAAGCAGATGCAAAATATGTAAAAAGTTGTCACAAAACCAACTCTCCATTTGTTGATGGCTTGTTTTTACAAATTTGTCTTTTACTAAACAGCATATCTATATGATACTTCTTCCATTTTTTCCTTCTTTTCCCTTGCACTGGCTGTATGACTATAATTGTTTTTATATATGTTATGTCTTCATATATTATTTCTATCTTGTGACTTCTGCATTAATATAAAAAGGGGAGAAATATTTTTGAAATTTTACTTAAGAGGAAATGGGAATCTTAGCTATTAATTTGTTAATAATATCTTTGTCACTTGGTTACTCACTACAACCCATATTAAGTTCATAAGAACCACTTAGGGTCATGATTTTCCCACTTATTATAATAGTTTACACACAGGTTGGTGAAGTTTAATTTAGTTAAATGGAGACACAAGAAAGTGGATATTTTTCTGCATTTTAAATTTTTAATATTGAGGAAACATGACTTCATTTTTATTTGAATAAATTATTCTTCAATTGATTAGCAAATTGAATGTTTAGATGTTACTAAATATCTTTTAAAGTAATAACTTTTTATGAGTTTATTTTGACATACAGATATGGACATTAAAGATTGATGAATGGAACACTGACCTTAGGCCATCCAATTTTTCATGAAAATGTTAAATGGAAAAAGAAAAGAAGAACTGGCAAACATCAGCAGATAATTGTTGTTGTTTTGCCTCTTAGTCGTGTCCGACTATGCAACCCCATCGACTGCAGCATACCAGGCCTCTCTGTCCTTCACTGTCTCCAGGAGCTTGCTCAAACTCTTAGACGTTGAGTCAATGATGCCATCCAACCATCTCATCTTCCTTCTTTCCCAGCATCAGTTATTTTCCAGTGAGTCAGCTCTTTGCCTCAGGTGGCCAAATTATTGGATCTTCAGCTTTAGCCTCAGTCCTTCCAATGAACATTCAAGGTTGATTTCCTTTGATCCTGCTGTTTAAGGGACTTTCAAGAGTATTCTTTAGCACCACAGTTCAAAAGCATCAATTCTTTGGCACTCTGCCTTCTTTATGGTCCAACTCTCACATCTATTCATGACTACTGGGAAAAAACAAAACAAAGCATAGTTTTGACTATATGGGCTTTTGTCGGCAAAGTGATGTTTCTGTTTTTGAATATGCTTTCTAGGTTTGTCATAGTTTTTCTTCCAAGGAGCAAGTGTCTTTAAATTTCTTGACTGCAGTCACTGTCCACAGTGATTTTGGAGGCCAAGAAAATAAAGTCTGTCACTGTTTCCATTTGTTTCCCATGTGTTTGCCATGAAGTGATGTGACTGGATGCCATGATCTTAGTTTTTGAATGTTGAACTCTAAGCCAGCTCTTTTACTCTTCCTCTTTAACTTTCATCAGAAGGCTCTTCAGATCCTCTTCACTTTCTGCCCTTAGAATAGTATCATCTCCGTATATGAGGTGATTGATATTTCTCCAGGCAATCTTGATTCCAGCTTGTAATTCAACTAGTCTGGGATTTCACATAATGTACTCTGTATATAAGTTAAATAAGCAGAGTGACAATATACAGCCTTGACATACTCCTTTCCCAATTTTGAACCAGTCCATTGTTCCATGTCCAGTTGCAATGTTGCTTCTTGACCTGTATACAGGTTTCAGGAAGCAGGTAAGGTGGTCTGGTATTCCCATCACTTTAAGAATTTTCCACAGCTTGTTGCAATCCACACAGTCAAAGGGTTTAACATAGTCAGTGAAGCAGAAGTAGATGTTTTTTGAAATCCCTTGCTTTTTCTATGATCCAACAGATGTCGACCATTTGATCTCTGGTTCCTCTACCTTTTCTAAATCCAGCTTGTACATCTGGAAGTTCTTGGTTCACATACTGTTGAAGCCTAACTTGAAGGATTTGAGAATTACTTTGCTAACATGTGGAATGAGTGCAATTGTGTTGTAATTTGAACATTCTTTGGCATTGCCTTTTATTTGCAAATAGAATGAAAATGGACCTTTTCCAGCCCTGTGGCCACTGCTGAGTTTTCCAAATTTATTGGCATATTGAGTGCAGCACTTAAGCATCATTTTCGAGGATTTGAAAAGCTCAGCTGGAATTCCATCACCTCCACTAGCTTTTTAGCTGAGTGACCATACCATCTTGGTTATCCAGGTCATTAAGAACTTTTTTGTATAGTTCTTCTGTGTACTATTGTCACTCTTCTTAATCTCTTCTGTTTCTGTTAAGTCTTTACCATTTCTGTCCTTATAATTAAACCTTTACAAACTAACGTTTGATTATGATACTATCTTGATAAACTTATGAGTTGATTTAAGGCACATAAGTTAAATGGGAAATTTTTTTGGAAATACTACCACACAAATGCATATACACACACATTATTTTTAAAGTTTTTACTTGCTAAACAGAATAATCAGTGTGGGTCTAGACAGGCTTTTTAGTTAAAGTCCATAAAATTTTATCTTTGTCATTTTGTTATTAATAGTAAAATGCTTAACATTTAAATCACCTTCTAAATTTGTAGTCACCCCGGGTGAGTGTTTATTTCTGTACAATAACAGTAGTATTTGTAAGAATACATTTTTTTCCTCTTTTAATGAAAAGATTTTAGAATCAATTAGATCATAAGGTTGTTAGTGAAAAACACTGTTGGTACATGTTTTATACTAAATAAAAAATTAACCTTGAGGCCCTGAAATTATTTGTCATGTCACATAAGGAATATGGTCACATAAATGTAATGAAAGTTAATACACATCCTTGTAGAATAAGTATATGTTATTTATTGCTAATATTTGAGGTACATTTCTGTATGTTATAAACTGATAAACTTTCAAATCATGAAATCATGTATAGGGTAGTAAAAATGTAACAGAAAATATCCAAAACTTTAAAAAAATCAAAAGCAAAGTCCTTAAAACATTTGTCCCTCTATACTTCTGCCAAAGGCAAAAATCCAAAAGATACAGTAGCAAAAGGACAGGTCAGGATGCCAGCTCAGTTCACCATCTATAGTAGAAAGCAGAGCCTGTTTATAGACAGAAAAAAATGTTTGTTTAATGCAAGGAACATTATTTCTAACAAGTAACTTATCCAGTATATGGCACCGTGGAGAGTTTAAAAATAAACGAGTCAGCAATAAAGGGCACTTGTGTCCTCATAGGAACATGATTAAGTGTCTGGCTGAGGTTTCTGCTTGTTTTTGCATTGAATTTCCCCACCTTTAGTTTGCAACCCAAAGACAGATCTCATGGGAAGAAAAACTTGTCATCCACATAGTACATCACTCAGCTGGGAAGATAACTTCATCTCTTCTTCCCTGTTGCGGGGAGGGAATGCTTTTTATTGAACTTTGTGGGCCCATTCTCTATTGTTTAGGTGTCAGTTATGGGAAGCTAGGCTCCCATTCCCCAACAGAGCCGGCCTTTTTTATTTCAGTCCTCATGGACCACCCTCCACCCAACTCCCATCAAATCTCCATTCCCAATCCAGACACTTCTTGTTCTCACGAGCCAGATGTCTGTCTTCAGCTGTCACTGTGTATTGCATTCAGATCTAATGCCATGTCTTTGTCTTTCCTGTTAAACTCTGTGAAAACAAAATGGAACAAAACAAAATCGAGAAATTATAAACAAATAGCAGTATACGGCAGGTACTATGCAAAGCATTTTATTTTATTTGTTTTCACAGTCAGTGTCACAGTCCTGTGAGTTAGTTACTGTTATCAAGCACTCCTGATTTGGGTGAAGACACAGATAAAGATGAAATTTCTGGGTGCCCCTCATGCAGAATAGACCTTTGATTTAAACTCAGTCCATCTGATTCAGAACTATATTCCTAACCACGAGAACATATCACCTCATCTATTTTTAATGGACTACCCTGGTGGTTCAGATGGTAAAGAATCCGCCTGTGAAGTGGGAGACCTGGGTTCAATCCCTGGGTTGGGACGATCCCCTGGAGAAGGGAACAGCTACCCACTCAAGTATTCTGGCCTGGAAAATCCCATGGACAGAGAAGCATAGTAGACTGCAGTGCATGGGATCGCAGAGTCAGACACAACTGAGCAACTTCACTTTCCTTTCACTTTTCAGCAGTAAACACTATAGTTTTGTTGTTGTTTTAATCTATAGCTATAGATGATGCATATGTAGGTAGGTAGGTCAATAGACAGATAATGTGGCTGCTGAGTGATACCTAGAAGAGACTGTGTTAGTGACTCTATTGTGTCTGGCTCTGCCAGCTCATGGACTGTCGCCTGCCAGGCTCTTCTGTACATGGAATTTTCTGGGCAAGAATACTGGAGGGGGTCACCATTCCCTTCTCCAGGGCATCTTCCTGACCCAGGGATCAAACTCGAGTCTTTGCATTGCAGACAAATTCTTCAATGTCTGCTCCACCAAGAATGATATTAGGTGCTTTTTATGTTTGAACTTATTTAATCATTATACTTGGAGAAGGAAATGGCAGCCCACTCCAGTATTCTTGCCTGGAAAATCCCATGGATGGTGGAGCCTGGTAGGCTCCTGTCCATGGGGTCACAAAGAGACAGACATGACTGAGTGACTTCACTTCACTTCACTTCAATCATTATACTACTCATTATGGGAAGGTGACATTGTTATCCTTGCTCTACAGTTTCCCTGATAGGTCAGTTGGTAAAGAATCCAACATCAATGCAGGACCTCGGTTTGATTCCTGGGTCTGGAAGATCCACTGGAGAAAGGATAGGCTATCCACTCCAGTATTCTTGGGTTTCCCTTGTGGCTTATCTGGTGAAGAATTCACCTGCAATACAGGAGACCTGGGTTTGATCCTTGTTTTGAGAACACTCCCTGGAATGGATAAAGGCTACCCACTCCAGTATTCTTGCTTGGAGAATTCCATGGACTAGTCTGCCGGGTCACAAGACTCAGACAACGACTGAATGACTTTCACTTTTTCACTATTGAATACCATGGAGTTTGCAAGCAGTTGAGCAAAGATTCAGAGTCTTACCCTGATCCTGTTCCTCCCTAGATGGACATCCAAAGTGCCAGCTTAAGGTATTTGAGCACACAACAGATCAAGAGGACTGCTCCTTAGTGACTGTTTGCTGCTACTCCTATGGAGTGCCCTAAGGGTGTTTAGAAGTTTAAGGGCATTGTCATTTCTTATCAGTGAAATTTTTATTTTTTTAATACTATAATGACTTTTTTCCTACGAAAAGGTTTATATGCATCACTGCAGCTAGCACAGAAGAGAGATTTGCTGAGGAATGGCCACTAGTGAGAACACAGATTCCAGCCCAGAGTTGTAATAGAATATTCAGATAGCAGTCAGTCAAGAATTTCCAGGGCATGATGAGTGGAAGTGGCGGGGGGAGGAATATATACATATATATATACACACACACATGTATATCGGAGAAGGCAATGGCACCGCACTCCAGTACTTTTGCCTGGAAAATCCCATGGATGGAGGAGCCTGATAGGCTGCAGTCCGTGGGGTTGCTAGAGTCAAACACGACTGAGCAACTTCACTTTCACTTTTCACTTTCATGCATTGGAGAAGGAAATGGCAGCCCACTCCAGTGTTCTTGCCTGGAAAATCCCAGGAATGGGGGAGCCTGCTGGGCTGCCGTCTATGGGGTCGCATAGAGTCGGACATGACTGAAGCAACTCAACAGCATACATATATATATATATATATACATAGGAATCAATTTAAAAAATAACTTAATTATGCTTTAGTATTCAAAGTGAATTCAGACTTTGTGTAAACACTCTGAAACACAAGCAGATATTTTAAGAGAGACGTCCAGGGAAATAATCACAAGAAGAACACTGAGGAACAATATCGTCAGAATCATAATTTCTGTGTTAACTATTGCTCAGAAATGACTCCATCTGTAATAGGAGTCAGAGAACAGGAATTCATCCTCTCTCTAAAGTGTGTATGACTTCCTGTTTATCAATATGTAGAGTAAAATCTATATTACTGTCATTGCAAAATGTGAGTTTATTCTTTCTTAGCAATATTTTATGTCACCTCCTTAAACTCCAGAATTAGATCATCAACTGCCATTTATTTTTTGTATGTAAGAGTCAAATGTAAGACAACTATCTTGCACAGTAGAATAACATAGCAAATAATCCAAACCTTTATAATATAACTAAATCCCCACCGTACACTAAATTGCCTCAAGGGCAACACAGGAGTTAAAAAAAAGAATCATTTCAGGAGTAAATTCTTTTTTCTTCTGCTTTTCCTTCCTTTTTATCTAAGGTATCCCTCCAATATCAGAAAAGAAGTTAGCTTCTCCCTTTCTAAAGCCAGTTTTAGTACTGGCTCAGTTCAGTGTTCAATCCACTGAAACTATCCATAACTAACAATCTATAGACTAGCAAAGCTCTTAATATTTTTTTAAACCTTAGGAAAATAAAAGGAGGAAGTCCTCTACTGACAGTGATTCTGTCTCCTTCTGTAAGAGATAGTTTGAAACAAAGTATTTTATTTCTGACATTTCAGAAGTAAGTAAGAACATACTTTCTAAATAAGTTCTTAGATTTTGATTGTGTTAAGAGAAAGAGTATATATCAGTATCTAATATATCAGCTTGAATACTATATACTCATTTATATATGTTAAGTTTCAGAGATGCAAAAGCTCATCCTTTAGGTCAATCTCCTCTTCCAAGAAAGAAAATAGACTTCATAGAATTTGTGGCTCTGCTGGTTTTCTCAGAAGTTGAAGTCAAGGACTGGAATTAGTCCGATCCACTACTTATCATTCTACATCAATCTGGGCAAAACCAAAGAACTTCCGGATTAAATATCTTTTAATTAGAAAAGAATTTCTGAAGTCCCATGCATGCCTACAAGATGATTCTAACTTTCTTAATCCACTTCTTTTACAATAGACCCACAATTTCTGTCCTGTGTAGCTGACTTTCTTTTCAGTCTAGCTCTACACAGAGTGAACACACACAATAGATTATGACACAGCTATATGGCTTATTGAATTGGTGCTAATGTTAACAATAAGTACAGATGCTCCAACTGCTCAAGCAACTGTGAAAATCTGTTTCCACTCTTCACCAAAGTCTAGATAGGCTGTACTATGGGTTCTGCTATTGTGACACATATTAACTTTTACTCCAATTTTCAGCTCATCAGACTTTGACTTCAATTGACAATTGTATTTGTCTTCAATAAAGCAAAAGTGTGTCTATAAAATTGGTATGCACAATTTCTTTTGAGGATTTGTAGTCAGTGACCCAAGTTTTACAAAGTTCTATGAGAATAATAATTAATAGATAAAATATGTGACAAATATTTCTTCCAAAATATATGAAAGCAGAGCCAAGCTTTTGTACATCAGTTCATGATCTTAAAATGAATATAATGTAGTTTAGAGCATTTCCTTTAGTCCGTGTGAATGACTTCCTCTCAAAGAAAACTAGCATTCTAATAGACTTCCCTCACTTTTGAGACATTTTTCCCAGCTTGAAGTTAATATTTCAAGATTTGAGACACAGAGCTTTTGTATAGCATATTTCTTTCACAATTGCTAGTTTTCTCTAAGTTTGAAAGTAAATTACCTATTAGAATTTCAATAGATAGAAACCTGCAGCAGCCAGTTTGAAACAATGAAGTGCCTTTGTGAGCACAATCACTTTTTAAAAACATTTCTGGTTATAGAACAAGTAAACCAAATGTAGCTGACTTTTTATCAAACAAGATAGCAAACATTCAGAAAAACAGAGAGAAAGTCCTTGGAGTTTTGGCATTTATCTGGCTCATATGTCCTTTTTTAAAAGCAAAGACTTTGGCTTTATATTATTTTAGCCTATCATTTTAGGAGTTGCTAAGCCTATTTTAGTGAAAGGGGATGGGAAACAGGGCTTTTTAGAAATGTACAGATTGATTCCAGAACCACCTGAGAAGGCCTTAGAACAGGAATTTATTTGACAATCACCTGGATCTTTTTAAAGGGAACATGTTTGCAGTTAATTCTCAAGCAGAAGTGAAACAATGTCTAGGTCAGCATCACTTAATGACCATTTCTCTCCTAGACAGCTGTTGCAAATGTTGAATTTTTAAAAAATGGTTTGTAATTGAGCAGGTGTCACTAGCAACTTTCCAGAAAACTTAGTTACCTGACAGTTTTCATTGATTTTTCCTATATTAGAAAATGAAATGTCAGACACTATTAATTGCATTTTTACAATAAGTAGTTAGAGCAGGAGTAATGGCTAAATGAAAGTATTTCCTGTCTAATGCACAATAGGTTATTAATTTCAATGTATTCAATTTAGATGAATGCAATATGTCTATATTCATTACAGTTTTACATATCTGTGGGCTGAATTGATGTGGTAGTAATTACTACATTTATAAATGGGACACTATTGTCACTCTGGAGGAAGAAAATACATTTTATTACCATATTTTACACACCTACATAATAGACACATTCCAAAATCTTTCTTTTGAATATAGAAATTTCACCCTTTGAATTTCCAGTGTAACTAATGATTGTAGATATGATCCATCAGTAGTTCTGCTTTGCTCAAGGGTTGCTGAGGGTCTCTCTCTCTCTCATGAAAAATAACAGAACAGAACTGGTGATTTCAAGATATCTCCATAAAGAGGAGCTCTCTTTGTCATCTGGTCCACCTGGAACTCAGCCATGTACATTACATAACAAGGATTATTTTTATACCATCCATTGTTCTTCCTGAGTTCAATGAAGGTAGGACTATCAAAATGTGATTTCATTGTAGATCTTTATTTTTTTAAGTAATAGGCAACTCTTAATAATTTTCTTTGTTTTTGGCTTTGCTGGGTCTTCACTGTTGCGCAGACTTTTCTCTAGCTGTGATGAACATGGGCTGCTTTGTAGCTGCAGTGCGTAGGCTTCTCATTGCGGTGGCTTCTCTCATTGAGTGGCATGGGCTCTAGGGCATGCAGGCTTCGGTACTTGCGGCATGTGGGCTCAGTAGTTGCGGCTCCCAGGCTCTAAAGCACTGGAATAGCACACAGGCTTAGCTGCTCCGCAGCATATGGGATCTTGCCAGATCAGGCATCCCCCCACCATGTCTCCTGCCCTGGCAGGTGGATTCTTTACCATGAACCACCAAGGTTTTAGGCTCCCTTATTGTTAGCATTTTACATTAGTGTGTTAGATGAACGTGTTACAGTTGATGAACTGATATCGATGTGTTATTATTAGCTAAAGTCTGTAGGTCACATTAGGGTTCACTCTTTAAAGCATACAATTATATGGGTTTTAACATCACCATACTCATTTCAGACTTTCTGGTTCTCTCCCTTTTGACACAATAAATAAATAGGCAAAAAGTCAAAAAGACATTAAATGTATTTATTCCTTCACTCACTACATATATTTATTCATGGATTTTGATAGGCATGAACTCCAGGCCAAGGACTGCTATTTAATAGATTCAACCTTGTTTCTGACCTTGGGCAGATTTACATATGTTTTCATGTACCCTCTTTTTCAACCCCACCTTAGAATATTGCCTATTTTTACTGGTGAGGGCTAGGATGTTCTCTATAAGAGACTGGTAGTTCTTGCATCTTCATGGGCTCATACTACATGGTGTCCAGTTAAATCTCATTGGTTTACTTCTGTTTTTACTATTTCACTGATTGCTAAAAACACTCTGAAAACCAGTTCATAACCCTTATGAACTTGTGCAATGCAAAGTATACCTGCCCCCTTTTTCCTTTATGGCGGACATTCACAGGTAATAAAGCAATAGCTACTCATGATTATTTCAGGGTGCAACTGGAACTGCATTATATGCTTATGTGTTTTTCTAATAGAAGAACTGTATATTAATTTATACTGAGAAAGATGAAGTTGTGGTATAGAATACTGATGAACAAAATATGTGCTTTTCAAAAATAATCTCTGTTCAGATGCAGCCATTAGGAATCTTCTCCAAAATAAGCAGTTATATAAGCAAGTTTTAAATATTTAATTGTTGTTTCATGAATATAAAGGCAATCATCACTCTGGCATCTTGCCAGTGAGTCAGAAAAAAATGTGTCATTCTTTCCAAATTAGAAATGATACTAAGATGTACTCAAAGCATGCTACCCAGTGATAAGTTCATGTATTTAATATGGTTGTCTTCTGAGCAGCTTGAATGAATCACTAATAAGAGGGCAAAGCTCTTTTTTTTTTTAATCCAGGATGTGGCTGATGTTATATTTACCTGGCCATTGATGGAAAGGTCTAAATTTAATTATGTCCAGTTTCAGTCTGGGAAACCAATACTTGATTCTTATCAAATTGTAAGGAGAACTATTGGTTATGGTAAAATGAGAAGAGCATTGGAAATCAGTAATCTATAGTTCTGAGTGTGAATCTGTATGCAGTTGCTGCCCACTATTACTTTAGGATAATTCTTCACTAGGCTCCTTAGGATCTATAGTTTTTAAAAGGATTGTTCCAAAAGTTCCATATGTTTAGAATCGTACTCATCTATTTTTTCTGCCATAGTTTCAACAGTTTAATTCCCTATGATATGATTTAACATTGCCAAGGTAAGCCAAGCTATCTGATACATAGTAGAAAGTTATACTTTTTATCATTAATTTAATTTATTCAACAAATACTGAGTTTTTTCTAAGTAACAGGTAACAAACTAGATACTATACAAGACCATTTTTAAATAAAATAAGCCAGTCATATATTTAGGGAAATCAATATTAGTAATATTAATGTTAAGAGCATCCAATGCTCTTTTGCCTATTTATGGAATTTCTAAACAGTCCAAATGTTAAAAAGAAATTGTGAGATAAAAACATCCTGAAAATTCTATTCAAATAAACCAGATTTGAATTTACTATCAGGGACTGTGCTTTCATATGAGATAGTGGGTTGAAGAGGATAAGGACTCCTATCACTTGCTCACATTTTCATCAGAAAATGAAAGTTACTTTGTAGACTCATAGAATGGTATGATATTTTTAAAATATTAATGTCATGTGAATACAATGATACACATAAAAGAAAGACACATACACACACAAAATGTCCAAAAACATTAAGTACCCACTTTTAGCATACACTCTACTAAGTACTTCCATGAAATTGATCTCATTTTATACTCTCAACAATCCTGCAAGCTATTCATTATTCCCCTTAATTTCTAATACTGATAAAACTAAAATCTTAAGAATTTAAACTTTTAAGAAAGAGGCTGAGATCTATGTTAGTCAGTCTTCAAGGATTATTTTTCCGTGTCACAAACATAAAATAAATACATAAAGAAAACTGTCTAAAGCAAGTTTTCCATTACACAAACTGTTACAGAGATGCAGGAAGGCAGTGGGGACTAAGAGAGGTTTTTGAATCAGCATTAGTCACTTGGTCAGAGGAGGAGGAAAATTCACTGTCTTTGAAACAGGATTTTATTTGTGGCCAGTGTAACAGAAAAAATTAGAGAATATTAAAATTCTTAAAGCAATCTCTTACACATAACAGTGAAAGGTCGAATATGAAACTTTCATGGAAAGAATATGAATTCAGTCCTCAAAGCTCTAATACCATCAAGGAGACACTAAGAACAGCAGTTGATTCCTTCTTTTCCTTTTCAATAATCAGGGCACATATGCACATCCAGTAGAAACAGGACTACCACTTTGTATTTTCCTAGTGCCGGTCTCTCGGCTTCAAGAGGTTTATAGATTTTAAAAATTATAATTGGTCCTCTGACTCTTTTTGGGACCTAGGGGTTCTGTATCATTTCAAATCTACTAAAACAGGTAGCAGAGGTGCCTCAGACTTATGCAGCATCTGGATACAGGCTAGGTAATTAGGGCAGCCATGAGCCTGCTGATTAATAGCTCTGAAGTCAGATGGATCTGAGTCTGAATCCTGTCCCTGCTCATCAACATTGAGTGAATTTCTAGATGTGTTTTTGCCTTGCCTTCTTTATATGGGATAAGAAGAGATGATATTTTATAAAGTTGCTGTGAAGACTAAAGGAGTCAACAAGTGTGAAGTGCTGGACAGTTTGCTGTTTATCAAAGAAAGAGCAGTGGGTTTTAGAGTGTGAGCATCATTACAATAATAGTTTGGTAGAAAGCATTCATATTTCTAACTAAATGCTTTATGCTAGTCAGATACTTGCTACCTTACAGGCATACCTGTTATATGCATGAATATGAAATTCTTGGTGTGAAAAAGTGTATTTTCTCTCTTTGTACCCAAAATATGACTTATGAAAAGTAATTACTATGAAATTCTTACTGAATTGTAACATAAATGCCTACTGGCAATGCCTACTGTTTTAAAATGACTTATTCAGATAACTGTCATATTAAATTTATAATACTTTTTCAACATTTAATGAATCATTGAGAATGGTTAACAAGAAGTTTTCTTTTATTTAATAAATTTTTTTTTTATTAAATAAGTTTCTAGTCTCCTCTTCTAGGCAGTCTTTAGGAAGGGAACTTTTTATAACTAGCAAATCAATGATGGAATTTTATAGCATATGTTATATACCTAATGTATTATTATGAACTTTATTCATTTTTAATCTTAAAAATTTACTGATACTGAGAATAGGTGGGTATTTTTGCTCCTTTCATATTTAATCCATACCTGCGATTGCACTCACCTCACATGCTAGTAAAGTAATGCTCAAAATTCTCCAAGCCAGGCTTCAGCAATACATGAACCGTGAACTTCCAGGTGTTCAAGCTGGTTTTAGAAAAGGCAGAGGAACCAGAGATCAAATTGCCAACATCCACTGGATCATGGAAAAAGCAAGCGAGTTCCAGAAAAACATCTATTTCTGCTTTATTGACTATGCCAAAGCCTTTGAGCAGATCACAATAAACTGTGGAAAGAAATGGGAATACCAGAGCACCTGACCTGCCTCTTGAGAAACCTATATGCAGGTCAGGAAGCAATAGTTAGAACTGGACATGGAACAACAGACTGGTTCCAAACTGGGAAAGGAGTACGTCAAGGCTGTATATTGTCACCCTGCTTATTTAACTTACATGCAGAGTACATCATGAGAAATGGTGGGCTGGAAGAAGCATAAGCTGGAATCAAGATTGCCGGGAGAAATATCAAGAACCTCAGATATGCAGATGACACCACCCTTATGGCAGAAAGTGAAGAGGAACTGAAAAGCCTCTTGATGAAAGTGAAAGAGGAGAGCGAAAAAATTGGCTTAAAGCTCAACATTCAGAAAATGAAGATCATGGCATCTGGTCCCATCACTTCATGGGAAATAGATGGAGAAACAGTGTCAGACTTTATTTTTTTGGGCCCCAAAATCACTGCAGATGGTGATTTCAGCTATGAAATTAAAAGATGCTTATTCTTTGGAAGGAAAGTTATGACCAACCTAGATAGCATATTAAAAAACAGAGACATTACTTTGCCAACAAAGGTCCATCTAGTCAAGGCTATGGTTTTTCCTGTGGTCATGTATGGATGTGAGAGTTGGACTGTGAAGAAAGCTGAGCGCCGAAGAATTGGTGCTTTTGAACTGTGGTGTTGGAGAAGACTCTTGAGAGTCCCTTGGACTGCAAAGAGATCCAACCAGTCCATTCTGAAGGAGATCAGCCCTGGGATTTCTTTGGAAGGAATGATGCTAAAGCTGAAACTCCAGTACTTTGGCCACCTCATGTGAAGAGTTGACTCATTGGAAAAGACCCTAATGCTAGGAGGGAGAGATTAGGGGCAGGAGGAGAAGGGGACGACAGAGGATGAGATGGGTGGATGGCATCACCAATTCGATGGACATGAGTTTGAGTAAACTCCAGGAGTTGGTTATGGACATGGAGGCCTGGCGTGCTGCGATTCATGGGGTTGCAAAGAGTTGGACACAACCAAGTGATTGAACTGAACTGAACTGTGAATATGTTTAAAGACTGTGTAATTATTTCAGATAGTAAATCTCACCTTAATTTGCCTTCAAGGTTATTTGACCAGTTAAAAATATCTTGTCATTCAACAAAGAAGGCAAGGAATGCCAATAGTTTACAGTATATCTAACGCTATGTGTGAAAAAGAGGAAAAAATCTCTGACATTTTCTTCCAATTATTCTTAACTAGTGTGAACTAGGTACATTCTATAACAACTTATGATTATTACTGTATCACAATTTACAGTGTTCATCTCTTCACATGTAATTCTTCCACTTTGGTGTTGTTTTTGTTTAAGTGATAAGTTATGTCTGAATCTTTTGTGACCCTGTGAACTGTAGCCCGCCAGGCTTCTTTTCCATGGGATCTCCCAGGGAAGAGTTCTGGGGTTGCTTGCCACTTCCTTCTCCAGGGGATCTTTCCAAACCAGGGATCGAATGAACATCTCCTGCATTGCAGGTGGATTCTTTACCACTGAGATACCGGTTGTTGTTCAGTTGTTCAGTCGTGTCCGACTCTTTGATACCCCACGGTCTGTAGCACACCAGGCTTCCCTGTCCTTCATGATCACCTGAGTTTGCTTAAACTCATGTCTATTGAGTTGATGATGCCACTAGGGAAGCCTGTAATTCTCCCATGCTACACTGTTAAAGTCTGAAGAAAGACTTATTAAGAAATTAACTGTTAAAGTTGCCTATTAAGAGATTCTTGCCTGTACAAGTGCTTGATAATAACAGGATGAAAGTATGGTTAGATAAGTGGAAAAATGAGTGGATGACAGCATGATACAATGGAAAGTGCACCCCTGCCTTAATGTTACCTGATTTTATGCAAATCATTGAATTACTAAATATTGGTTACCTGTTCTGCTATTAATAAATTGCAAGATTAAATTACATGATGGCTTCTCTACTAGTCTGAGACCTTACTCTCCAGCCTGCTGGCACATATACGACTGGACCAACTCAGCTTCACCTCCATAGATAGTCTACTTTTACACGTTAGAACTGGTCTGCTTTACTCCAAGCGATGTCATGAATGACTAGGTTGTGGTTCTTTTACTGAAAGTCAGCTCTCTCTCTAATCTCAGTTTCAAGTTTTGCCAAAAATCCTTAAGAAATCTTTTTTTTTCTCTCTTTTTCCTCTATGATTCTGCTATGCCTACCCAACTCTTGGATTGTAGTCTCCTCTGCCTGTGACTCTCAGGTTTTTTCCCATTTCTATTCCCTAGTCTCTACTGTTGGGCTTATGCATTTACTTCTGGCTTTGAAGGACAAACTATTGTGAACCCTGTATGGTTTGCTAATTTATCCACTTACGTATCCTTCCTCTTTTAATCAGGGGACTAGGATATGCCATGGTAGAATATCAATAGTCCCTTAGAGGAAAGAGAAATAGGTATATCAGCACCATATCCTGACAAGAAAAATTAAGCAAGAAACAGGGTATGTAATTTAGTCAGATGGCTTTGTAAAATGTGAACGTTTATAGGGAGTGATATAGACTAAAATGTTGTGAGACTAGAACTCTCATAACTTTTTTCATTGAGAGCCATGTAATATCATAATTAAAGGGTGTTTTAGAAATAAAAGATATTTAGGTATAGATGCTGAGACTAACTGGAAAAGCTCTACTCTGGCCATGAAGCTATTGTCATAAAATCCTTTGTGTAATACATGATCTGGAATAATGTGAAAATACATTTTTAAAGACACATTCACCCTGAATTCTCAATTATTGTCACCCGTTATGCAACTCCAGTTAATGAAGTTGAGGCAGAGTTGCTCAATGTCCAAGCACATGGTCAATTTTTTGAGGCTGTGTCACTGTAAAGTAAGAACTATGGGTAAAACAACATAGACACTCGTTCCAATCCAATTGCTAAAATTATACTGAGAAAGACTGTAATTTCTAGTGAGAAAGACTGGATGAAAAAATAATTATTTCCCCTGATTTTAAGTCTACTAATCAATAGTAGCCTACTACTACTGCTCCCACAGTTATTAAGTAACTGTATAATCTCAATTCCTTCAGCAACTGGTTTATTGGTCTTGAAATTGGTGTCCACATTCTTGTTTCTGAATATATCCTATCAAGTAGCTTTGATACGCCCCATTAACCTAGAATGTAACCAGATTTCTACTTCAACTCTCTTAGCTAGGCACTCTGGGTATTTAGTCTAATTTGCTCTTTATTAATGTACTAGTGCCTTTCCTGCTTCTTGCCATGTGTGTTTCACTAATATTGGTGCTTGAATCACTATGTTCCCATATCTAGATTAATTGCCTCATCAGTTCATCCAACCCAGAGAATCTGCCCAGATTGCTTTCTTGTCTGGGCAATGATACCCCTATGATTTAGACTTATGGCCCAGTTTCTTTTCATAGAAGGTTTGTCATTTTGGAGAAACAAAGCTAAAATCCATTCTTTATTTTGTTCACCCATTCTTTATGCATATTTATTTGGCATCCTTTATATGCCAGCTGTTCTTTCATCTAGGCACTAGGATAATAGAGCAGAACTTGCAGGATGGTAAGAGGCATGAATATGTAAGCCATCATTACCCATTAATTTATGTCATGCATATTAAACAAGGACCTATTCTGGGCTAGATAATATGTTTGGTACTGTTGACACAGAAATGAATAAAACAATTCGTGCCTTTAAAAGATTTATGGGAACCATAGACATGAAAACAAATTTTTAAATATCATATGGCATGTCTGATGATAAAATTAAAGAGGGTAATATGGGAACATATGCATTTGTCACTATTATTCTATAGGCAATGAGAGAATTCAAGAGGATTTTAAGTGGGGGAATTATGTGGCCAAAATTCTGTTTGAGATAGAGCATAGTTAAAATTGTTATCAGTTAACTAACGAGAATTTACTATATAGCTCAGGGAGCTCTCTATTCAGTGCTCTCTCTTGACCTAAATAGGAAGGAAATACAAAAAAGAGGAGATATATGTATAAGTATAGGTGATTCACTTTGCTGTACAATAGAAACTATCACAACATTTTAAAGCAATTATACCCCAATGAAAATAAATTAAAAATAATTTTGAAAATTGTAACACACTCATTAGCAATGCCTAGCAGGAGCTAATGTCTGTGGAAGAAGCTTAGGCCGAAGTTAGAGATTTTGGATAAATAAGGCTCTAACTATGGTATAACATGAGTTTGAGTGAACTCCGGGAGTTGGTGATAGATAGGGAGGCCTGGCGTGCTGTGATTCATGGGGTCGCAAAGAGTCGGACATGACTGAGTGAACTGAACTGAACTGAACTGAACTATGGTATGAAAGGGATTACCCTGGGAGAGTGTGTGGATTGGATAAATAAGTTGGCTGAAGACAGAATTGTGTGGAATACAAAAATATAAGGGGTAATATCAAAGAAAGAAGTATCTGTGAAAAAATCAAAGTAGGAATAATCATAGATGTATTTTGTAATAAGCAACATAATGGAGACTTTCTCCTCCTTGAAATACCATGGAAAAGGATTCCGAGAGGGTCCAAGAACTGGGTGTTGAGAAATGGCTCACCTGTTATCAAGGTGGGAAAGGCATAATGTAAAGAGCGAATAGTAAGTCCCAACACTTAAGATCTCAGGTAGGCTAAAGTACATGAAGCAGTAGGTGAATAATACAAAAGAATGCAATCAATGCCCAGTAAAATATTATAGTAGAGAGGTCTTACAATTTTGGGATGGTTCACTGGATAGGTAGAGGACATGGTGGTGATATTATAGTTAGGTGGGTCAGCAGTATCACACCTGGAAACAGATGGCAAGAAGACAAAGAGTAATGACCATACTGAAGCTGAGGGCTCAGCTCCTTTAGGATAGTCATTATATGTTCATTGATAATTTAGGATTAGGCCAAGCTGAAAGTTGCTTCCATTGTGCCATAGGTTTCTTAAATGTAATGAAGCTAACCATCTCCTTTGAGTCACAGTAAAATTAAATTACGAACTTGATTAATATGAGATCTGGTTATGCTATTAGAAATATAACCGACATTTTTGCCTTTTTTATCCCCAAAGGATTTTCCAGAAAAGGAGAAGTCCACAGCAAAGGCCCTGGAAGATGTAAAGGCAAACTTTTACTGTGAGTTATGTGACAAGCAGTACCACAAACACCAGGAGTTTGACAACCATATTAATTCTTATGACCATGCTCATAAGCAGGTAAGTTGAAGTGGGAAATAAACTTCATATTCCCGGATTTCTACTTTCAGAATACAACATATGCAACTGGCCTTATTTATCCTCATCTAAGTTGCTGAGATGTTATACCAGGTTTTTTTCCTCGAAAGTTGTGTTTTTTGTTTAAATATTAAGTGAAATACATTTTCCTAGAAAGAATAGAGGATCCAATAGTAGATTGACATTTATTTTAGGATTATATGTGTGAGGAAACCAGGACTCAGTAAAAATAGTGCCAGACTCAAAACCACCTAGCTACTTAGTGGCAGATCTAGAATATCGGACACGTATTAGAATAAGATGTAGCATAGAATTTTTTTGAGTTCCAAGGTATAGGGAATACTAAGTTTGGGGGGAATTTTTTTTCAATAGAATGTTATATTTTTCGTAAGAATATCCTCGTAGGAAAATCAAAGTGATTACTTAATAAATGAACCATTGCAGACAAGCTAACAAAGACAGTCTCAGACAAAGGCAAAGTTGAGGGGTAATGGAAGTTATAAATATATAAATAAAATCTGTGTTGATATTCTACACAAGATGCTAAGATTTTCTTTTTCCATTTGTCTGTGAAAGAGCGGTTATTATTCTCATCATGATGTTTGATGATATTAGCACTTTAGGAATTATAGGTGTCAAACACCACTAAGAAAGAAATCCCATATGGCCATAGGATTATTGCTAAGAGCTGAGAAGTTGCACAATCCTAATATCATGGAATATATGGATAAATCTTGTATAATCTAGACCTACAATATTTATTCAGAGTGAAAAGCAATAAATATTTTGAATAACATCACTAATATATATTGAGTACATATAAAGTATATGGTGTTTACAGTTTCTATTAATATCCTTAAAGCTAGAGCATGAAAATATAATTGACTGGATGTCTCTGACAAGAACAAGAACAACAGGAATCATTGTTCAGGATTGAGATTTCCAAATCTTAGTGTGTGTAGTCATCATTTTGGAACCTGTTAATAATGCAGATTTCTAGATTCTCCTTTAGCTATTCTAACTCAGTAGTTCTAATATAGGGCTCAGGAACTTACATTTTAAAATGATATGAAATATAAATTTTTTTTATTTAAAAATAAAGTATATGACTACCATCCAACTCCAACAATGATCTGTCTTGTTTCATTCATGGTACCACAATTTACTCCTCACACCTGCCACCACCTTGGATTATTTTGAAGCAAACCCCAGATATCATATCATTTCATGTGAAAATATTTCAAGATGTTTAATGATGCTTAAACAACATAGCCATCATCATACCTAAAAGTTAACAGTGTCTTGGTATAGGTCACTTGTCTCAAATGATTTGTAAATTTGGGTTTGTTGAAATCCAAATGTATCACGATTTTAGCTGACACATCTCTAAGTTTCTTTTAATATTTATTTAAACTATGGGTTTTCCACTCCCCCTTTAAATTGTGCTCTTTGCAATATGTTTGTTGAAAAATTGGATTGTTTCACACATTTGAGATTTTGCTGACAACTCGTTGTCTTTTCACATTTTTTCTGTCTTCTGTATTTCCTTTAAACTGATTGTTACAGATAAAACCTGGTCAAATGCTGGTTTCTTGGCAAAAACATAGTAGAGAGTGTGTTGTATCTTTCCATAAGGAAGTATATGAGATCAAGTTTTCTTTCTTTCTATGACTTGCAGTTTGATCAGTGGGTTTAGGTACGATTGCCTTGATCTTACCCCACCTACATTTTGCTTAAATCTACTACTTCATTTGGAGCTGTAAACTGATTATATTATATTTGTGTCTTTTATTAGATAAAATATGTCTATAAAGACAAATTTCCCAAAAGCATCACCCAAAGTGAACTTTATGTAGGAGTGCTTCAGGCTGCATTTTAAGAAAAAATTTATTCTGGAGATTTGGAGAAATAAGTGACCGTGGAAGGTCTCATGGGACAGTGATATTTGATCTGTGTTTTATATATATACAAGTAAATATGGAAAAAAGAGATTCAAGATGGGATAGCATTCTGGAGAGTGGAAACACAAGGAGCTAAGGTGAGGTACAGGAGGGTGAATTGTCCACACTGGATCTGCCTTCTACAGCCTGCCTTTCACTCTGGAATTCTGCCTCACCAGTTCCATTTTTTATCACTTTCCTGAATTTTATTTCTATTGTCTTTCTCACATTTTGATAAAACAACCCTTCCTCAATCATTATATTCCATCTATTTCACAATTTCTGCCTTTTTTTTTTTTTTTAAGATTCCTAGCTTTCTAACATTCCTAGGCATGCTCCTTGTTCAAGCAGTAATTGAGTGTCCATTATTTGCTTTTGTGCTGATTATAGACAGTGGAAAATTTTGATCCCTAATTTCAGGAGGCCTAATGTCTTACATGGAAAATCCCATGGACAGAGTAGTTTAGTAGGCTACAGTCCATGTAGTTGCAAAATTCAATATTAGAGAAATTATTATCTAGGATACTAAGAGAACATATAAAAATTATTTAGGAATGACAAGTTGACAAATGAAATAGAAATCCTAAAAATGAATTAGAAGTTAGCCATGTTAACCAACTAAGAATGGAAAGTTACCTTTATGGTAGAAAGGCATGGGGGCAGTTATAAAGCATGACCCACACATAGAGAAGCTGCAAAAGGATACATTGTGATCACTAAAGTCATCATCCGTGTCTTGGGGACTTTAAAAATCTTTGAAGCTTTCCTTCGTTTCTCCCATTCTTCTCTAGCAATAGACCTCATTCTCCATTTTCCCTTTGCATTCTCTTTTCACCATCTATGTTAATCTCACTCCTGATTCTTTGCTAGCGCCTTCTAACTGGACTCCCTGCTTCTAGTATTTTCCATGTTCTACACTGACCTATCCATTAACAGCTAGATTGATCTTCCCAAACTCTCATATTTATTCAGTCACTCCCCTTGGAAATCTTCAATGACTGCTGGCTGACATTTTGTAAAAGTCTGAATTACTTAGTTTGTCATTCAAGATACCCACAGTTTGGCTCTGGCATCTATTTCCAGATTTATCCCCTCCAAACCCAGAATTTTCCTATTTCTTAAAAGATTCATTATGCTTTTCCACCTGCTCATATTGGCTCATAATCTTCCCTCTGTCTGGGATCCCTTTCTGTCTTATGGCTGTATTTCAACATATGCTTCAGTAGATTTAATACACAGATTGATAACTTAACATCTTGATATGAAAAAAGCTGAAATCTCATGGTAAGCTGACTTATCAGCATTTTCTAAATTCCTTTTGATCAAAGGATCATTAATATTGTGCAGAATTTTGTACTTGCTGCCCACTTTGGGTAACACTGAAATAATTTACCACAGACCTCATAAGACTACTTTCTTAGATCAATATTGAAATACTCCCATCTAAAGATTTATTATGGTCCAAAATATTTTGAAAATTACCTGAACTCTAAATGAAGCTGAGTTTACAATTTACCTTTTAAATGAAACAATTTTAGATACAGAAAATAGGAAGTATGCACAAAGTAAAATATGCAAAAACCTTTTATTTTTTTTCAAATTCCAAAGCTAAATATGTCTATTTGGTTCTTGCTTCAGTAGGAGCTCTTCTTGATTGTGATGCTGATTATAATAACGGTAGTAGGGTTTTGGATGGGAGTATTTTCTAGCCTAACTAACAGGAACAGTTGCCTTAATTTTATTTTCCATGGAGATTCAGAGTAAATATCTGGCCTCTTCTATTGACAGGGTAACCCTCTCTGCTTTCCTTCTTTCATTTATAATTACTCAGGATCCTGCAGTTTAATAAGTGATTTGTAAAGCATTTATGTCACCTTGTATCTAAATAGCAGTTCTATGTGTTTAATTCACTTTATTGCAAAGATCATATTATTCACAGATTTATTGTAATTATAGAGAAGTAAGTTAACACTTATGATTATACAGTGGAAGGGAGAAATAGATTTAAAGGACTAGATCTGATAGACAGTGTGCCTGATGAACTATGGACAGAGGTTCATGACATTGTACAGGAGACAGGGATCAAGACTAACCCCAGGAAAAAGAAATGCAAAAAAGCAAAATCGCTGTCTGAGGAGGTCTTTAAAAGTAGCTGAGAAAAGAAGAGAAGCAAAGGAGAAAAGGACAGATATAGGCATTTGAATGCAGAGTTCCAAAGAATAGCAAGCAGACATTGAAAGCCTTCCTCAGTGATCAATGCAAAGAAATAGAGGAAAACAATAGAATGGGAAAGACTAGAGATCTCTTCAAGAAAATTAGAGATAACAAGGGAACATTTCATGCAAAGATGGGCTCAATAAAGGAGAGAAACGGTATGGACCTGACAGACGCAGAAGATATTCAAGAAGAGATGGCAAGAATACACGGAAGAACTGTACAAAAAGATCTTCACACCCCAGTTAATGACAATGGTGTGATCACTCACCTAGAGCCAGACATCCTGGAATGTGAAGTCAAGTGGGCCTTAGGAAGCACCACTACAAACAAAGCGAGTGGAGGTGATGGAAACCCACATGAGCTATTTCAAATCCTGAAAGATGATGCTGTGAAAGTGCTGCACTCAATACGCCAGCAAATTTGGAAAACTCAGCAGTGGCCACAGGACTGGAAAAGGTCAGGTTTCATCCCAATCCCAAAGAAAGGCAATGCCAAAGAATGCTCAAACTACCACACAGTTGCACTCATCTCACACGCTAGCAAAGTAATGCTCAAATTCTCCAAGTCAGGCTTCAGCAATACATGACCCGTGAATTTCCAAATGTTCAAGCTGGATTTAGAAAAGGCAGAGGAACAAGAGATCAAATTGCCATCTGCTGGATCATCTAAAAAGCAAGAGAGTTCCAGAAAAACATCTATTTCTGCTTTATTGACTATGCCAAAGCCTTTGACTATGTGGGTCACAGTAAATTGTGGAAAATTCTGAAAGAGATGGGATTACCAAACCAACTGACCTGGCTCTTGAGAAAGCTGTGTGCAGGTCAGGAAACAATAGTTAGAACTGGACATGGAACAACAGACTGGTTCTAAATCGGGAAAGGAGTGTGTCAAGGCTGTATATTGTCACCCTGCTTATTTAACTTATATATAGAGTGCATCATGAGAAATGCTGGGCTAGATGAAGCACAAGCTGGAATAAAGATTGTTGGGAGAAATATCAATAACCTCTGATATGCAGATGACACCACCCTTATGGCAGAAAGTGAAGAAGAACTAAAGAGCCTCTTGATGAAAGTGAAAGAGGAGAATGAAAATTTTGGCTTAAACCTTAACATTCAGAAAACTAAGATCATAGCATTTGGTCCCATCACTTCATGGGAAATAGATGGGGAAACAGTGGAAACAATGAGATAATTTATTTTGGGGGGCTCCAAAATCACTGCAGATGGTGACTGCAGCCATGAAATTAAAAGATGCTTACTTCTTGGAAGGAAAGCTGTGACCAGCCTAGCCAGCATGTTAAAAAAGCAGAGACATTACTTTGCCAACAAAGGTCCATCTAGTTAAGGCTATGGTTTTTCCAGTAGTCATGTATAGATGTGAGAGTTGGACTGTGAAGAAAGCTGAGCACTGAAGAATTGATGCTTTTGAACTGTGGTGTTGGAGAAGACTCTTGAGAGTCCCTTGGACTGCAAGGAGATCCAACCAGTCAATCCTCAAGGAGATCACTCCTGGGTGTTCATTGGAAGGACTGATGTTGAAGCTGAAACTCTAATACTTTGGCTACCTGATGCGAAGAGCTGACTCACTTGAAAAGATTGAGGATGCTGGGAAAGGTTGAGGGCAGGAGTAAAAGGGGATGATGGAGAATGAGATGATTGGATGGCATCACGGATTCAATGGACATAAGTTTGGGTAGGCTCCGGGAGTTGGTGATGGACAGGGAGGCCTGGCGTGCTGCAGCTCATGGGGTCGCAAAGAGCTGGACATGACTGAGTGAACTGAACTGAACTGAAGTTAACACATAACTTTTAAGAATGAAGTAAAATAATCTGGGACTCATAGCTTTGAACTAATTCCATTGGACATTTAATAATGTTTTCTGCCGCCGTTGCTGTCGCTACTAAGTCTCCAGTCATGTCTGACTCTGTGCGACCCCATAGAAGGCAGCCTACCAGGCTCCTCCATTCCTGGGATTCTCCAGGCAAGAACACTGGAGTGGGTTGCTATTTCCTTCCCCAATGAATGAATGTGAAGAGTGAAAGTGAAGTCGCTCAGTTGTGTCTGACTCTTAGCGCCCCCATGGACTGCAGCCTACGAGCCTCCTCTGTCCATGGGATTTTCCAGGCAAGAGTACTGGAGTGGGTTGCCATTACCTTCTCCAAATACTGTTTTCTATAATTTAATAAAAATTGAGATATGCTTCTTTTAGAAAAAGCTTATCAATAATTACAAAGCTATTTTTTCTATTTCTTCAACAATAAAAAATGAATTTCTAGATTTGATAATCATGTTCTATACATAACTCAAGTTTTTGAAAATAATGATTTTTTTTTTTTTAGCTATTGCCTTGAACTTCTTAAAATTTTCTGTGAAATACTGGGCATTAATACTAAAGCAATTTGAATGTGTATACAAATTATAATTGCTTGGATAAAGAAAGTATTGTAACTATTAATATAACTACCATGTCAGTTCAGTAACAATTAATTCCTTCTGAGACTATCAAATTATAATCTTTTTTTTTTCATGACTGTTAGCTGCAAATGCATAATACTGAAACAAATAATACACATTCTCAGAAGCAATACAAGTTTCTTCTGCCCCAGAGACATTCTGACTCATCTCAGTTTAGAAAAAACAAATGAGCCGGATCTCCATACAATTAACCCATAAATATATCTTCAGTAATAAAAAAGAAAATCCACTTTTAGATCCTCCACATGTGACATTTAATCCTACTAATCTTCATTTTCTTCACAATAGGATTTATTTTCACTCAGGAGTAGTTGTTCACTTCTCAAGCTTGGATTTGAACTCCAGCTGATTCATTCTTAAATTACTGTTTCAGATTTTCCTCCATCTTTACTTGCTGCAGATAAAACAAGCGAAACAAAATTATCTCTTTTCATCTTGACTCCAAGTGGAAAAGATTCTCAAAGATGCTAAATGAATTTGATTTAATTACCCTTGCATTGTTCCTATAATTTGATTTATGTTTTTTCCAAATACTGCTCAATGATGCATTTCATTATATCATATTTAAACTACTACTCATCTTAATATGGCAACAGCATTTAAAAGTATATTTGATTTGGATGGTTTGCAAGATTAAAGAAGAAATACAAATTATAGTGTCTAGAATGAACACTCTCAGAACCATAAATGTTGGTAAAACAGAATCATACTTATTTCCTGCTGTATTTTGCATTCTATAACCTCAGGTTTCTGGTAGATTTTAAATTCCTATACCTTACCCACAACCCTCTCACCCAAGAATTACCCACCAGTAAGTAGAAACTCTATTAGCAAAGAAGTATAAAAGAACAAAGACTGGTCTTATAATTGCTTCTGGATCATAATTCAACTTTTCCAAAATACTGGTTTCACCCTATAGAGGCTTTTTAATTTTAAGGTTACCTCCCAACTGAAAAATCAATTTATTATTTTTTAATTTTTATTTATTAATTTTTATTTTTTTACTTTACAATACTGTATTGGTTTTGCCATACATTGACATGAAAAATCTATGTTCTGGCTATGTTTTTCAGATGTGCTAAGTGATTTCCCACCTTAGCGCATTTGTCATATCACTTTCCTCCAGAAATTTTCTTTCAGACGATTTCCAAATTTCTGATTCCTCTCTTCATTTGTACCTTAGCTCTGTGACATCTGTTATGCAGGGTTTTTCTTTTACATTCTAACTCAGGTAGTCAGTTGCCAGTTCTCCAAATTCTAATACCTTATTGGTATTGTCAGTGGCTTGGAATCAGCTTACATTGGCTCTCCAGAGCCAACTGTCTAATATTTAAGAATCTTGTGAACTGGTTCTTAAACCATTGGTAGCTTGAAATTATCCATGTTAGGAGATCCACAAACATGCAAATAAGGCTTTATATATTTCATTTGATTTTTCCATAGACTTGATATACCAGCACACCATTGTTTAATACTCTTTTAAAAATAAAAAAAGAAATTTACCTTTTGAAATTTTTGCCCCTTACCCTGTTCCCTGCCGTTCACAAAGAGAAGAACGAGGCATTGTTGTCTCTATTGGCTATGTATCCCTGTACTTTTGGAATTAGAGCAGGTCTAGCACATAGGAAAGACTTAATACAAACTTTTTAATGAATGAGTAGTTGAATAAGTGAGTTTCTAGAATTTATCATGCTACTCTGTCCTACATCAATATATTCACACATCATTTTTTTCTGCTAATTGTATTGAAATATAATTGTTGTACATCAATGTGTAAGTTTTAGTTTACAGCATGATGATTTGATTTATATATATTGTGAAATGATAGCCACAGTAGATGTTATTGAGCTTTTTACTAAGTTATATGAGTTCTTCGTATATTTTAGGTATTAATCCCTTATCAGATAGATAACTTGAAAATGTTTTTCCCATTTCATCGGTTATCTTTTCACTTTGTTGCTGGTTGGGAATTCTACTTGGGCACTGTAGATATGAACTCAGTCTGCCAAGTCCAAGTGCTGGCTATTTTAAGACCCTCCACCTCACTTCTCTGTCATAAGATTCCCAGTGGTTGAGCCCTACAGATTCCCTTGCAATCTGGGACAAGATCAAGAAAAGGGCTCCCACAAAGTGACACACAGTGTTGGGGGTAGGGGTTGGCTGTCCACCTTGGATTCCTGTTGCTCATTGGAGAACCTGAAGACTGAGGGGAGACCCTTCCACGTGGTATTCACTGGCCCCCTGGGGAAGGAATAATAATATCCATGTGTAACTGCTGCTCTCACCTTGCAATTCAGTGTCATGGACTCCATGATGCAAGGGGTGCTTTAGCCTCACTTCTTTATTCTAGGATTTTTTCAGTGATGTCTTGTTCTTGGATGGTTATTAGCTGTTCTCACCAGAGGGAATAAAGTCAGGAATGACCTATGTCACCATCTTTGTGGTATTACCCTTAATCCCTCCTTAGGTAAGTAATGTGAATGTAGTGAGCAATATCACAAGTTCTTTATAATTGTTAATAAAAGGCTGTCATGAAGATCCATTTTAACAATTTAAGAAAATACTTGGACCCATATTAATGCTGATGTAGTGTTCTTCTCTAAGACTCTTAGACTTTACTCTGTGGGAAATTACTAGTCTCCATGGGCTTTTAAGTAAGCAAATGATAGTATCAGATTTGTGATTTAGAAGAAAAAACCTAAAATTAGGATCAGAAGGTAAGCAAGCTCCGTTCTGCAGTCAGAAGGGAGCCTGAGAGATGACTGAAGTATTTATAGCAGTAATAAGGAGAGGAAGGGAGAAGGGTACATCTAGAAGATTTTCCATGGCTTGCAA
The DNA here is from genome assembly GCA_006410935.1 of Redunca redunca. Lineage (NCBI taxonomy): Eukaryota > Metazoa > Chordata > Mammalia > Artiodactyla > Bovidae > Redunca > Redunca redunca. Next base: position 276,700 of record SJYQ01096388.1, read on the forward strand.
CATGTGAACACATGATCTTATATCACTTGTGATCAGATAATAAAAATTTGGAGAGTTTTCAAAAAATGTGTCAAATATGAAAATAGAATTTTACTACCCACTGTTGACATGATGTAAGACACTAGAAACTGTAAAACATTGCTGGGGGGATATAAATTGTTTCAATCTTTGATGTTCAGCTTTAGATTATTTATCAAAAGACTTAAAATGTGAATTTTTCCTATTAACATTTCCATCTGGCATATATTCTAGAAAAATAATCACATTAATGTCAAAGACTTATACACAAGGATATATAAAATAGAAAAATACCAAAAGCANTATATCTTATCCATAGGACTTATATTTTATTGTGTTAATACAGTGCTCAGAATTTATGACATTCTGACTTGTAAATATTTTTTGTTTGATCTTCATAAGGTACTTTACTTACTTTATGATCGTATTTTCTTTCTTTTACACTTATTTTATTGCTGGAGTTAGAAACTGCCTTATTCTTATCGGTGCTTCATTATTTAAAGTTGCTGCCTATTTCTAATTCATCTCCTACCTATCTACCGTAAGTAGGAAAAAAGTATCATTACAAAATATCAGATAAATGAAATAATAGGCCAATCAGTCCTAGCCCAGCCCCTCCCCTTTAGGACAAAGTCCTCTGTCTTTCTGCTCCAGTGTTACCAGTTTGCTCTCCAGATCTGCACAGATCATCTTTCAGGACTTCTCTTTGTCACCATCCTATGAATGCTTTTGTTTATCTCCTAGGTTATACTCCTTGTTTCCTTGATCTCATGACTTTCTATATCATATTTCCTCCTTTTGGTGGAACCTATTCTGCAGAAGCTTCCTGAGCACGTACTCATAAGGAAAAATTTTACGGCCGTTGTCTATCAGTAAATATAAATGTGTTTATTCTACACTTACATGTCATTTACATTTCAACTGGCTTTTAGCCTTTAGTGTTGCTCCTGAAAAGTTATATGTCATTTAGGATCTTAATTCTTCCTTTCAGAAACTTATAGACTTTACTCTTCCTCATTTCATTTTATACCAAACATTTTCATAGCGCCTGCTAGGAGGTACCAGTTCATTTCCGTTCAGGCACTCAGTCGTGTCCGACTCTGTGACTCCATGGACTGCAGCATGCTAGGACTCCCTGTCCATCACCATCTCCTGGAGTTACTCAAGCTCCTATCCATTGAGTCAGTGATGCCATCCAACCATGTCATCCTCTGTCGTCCCCTTTTCCTCCTGCCTTCTAACATTCCCAGCATCAAGGTCTCTAAAATGAGTCAGTTCTTCACGTCAGGTGGCCAAAGTATTGGAGTTTCAGCTTTAGCATCAGTTTTTCCAATGAATATTCAGGACTAATTTCCTTTAGGATGGATTGTTTGATCTCCTTGCAGTCCAAGGGACTCTCAAGAGTCTTCTCCAACACCACAGTTCAAAAGCACCAATTCTTTGGTGCTCAGCTCTCTTTATAGTCCAACTCTCACATCCATACATGACCACTGGAAAAACCATAGCTTTGACTAGATGGACCTTGTTGGTAAAGTAATGTCTCTGCTTTTTAAAATGCTGTCTATGTTGGTCATAAATTTTCTTCCAAGTAGCAAGCACCTTTTAATTTCATGGCTACAGTCACAATCTGCAGTGATTTTGGAGCCCCCCAAAATAAAGTCTGACGCTGTTTCCACTGTTTCCCCATCTACTTGCCATGAAGTGATGGGACCAGATGCCATGATCTTAGTTTTCTGAATGTTGAGCTTTAAGGCAACTTTTTCCCTCTCCTCTTTCACTTTCATCAAGAGGTTCTTTAGTTCTTCTTTGCTTTCTGCCATAAGGGTAGTGTCATCTGCATATCTGAGGTGATTGATATTTCTCCCAGCAATCTTGATTCCAGCCTGTGCTTCATCCAGCCCAGCATTTCTCATGAGGTACTCTATATATAAGTTAAATAAGCAGAGTGACAATATATAGCCTTGACATAATCCTTTCCCAATTTAGAACCAGTCTGTTGTTCCATGTCCGGTTCTAACTGTTGCTTCCTGACCTGTATATAGATTTCTCAAGAGACAGGTCAGTTGGTCTGGTATTTCCAACTCTTTCAGAATTCTCCACAGTTTATTGTGATCCACTCAGTCAAAGGCTTTGCATAGTCAATACAGCAGAAATAGATGTTTTTCTGGAACTCTCTTGCCTTTTTGATGATCCAGCAGATGTTGGCAATTTGATCTCTGGTTCCTCTGCCTTTTCTAAAACCAGCTTGAACATCTGGAAGTTCATGGTTCACGTATTGCTGAAGCCTGGCTTGAAGAATTTTGAACATTACTTTACCAGCGTGTGAGATGAATGCAATTGTTTGGTAGTTTGAGCATTGTTTGGCATTGCCTTTCTTTGGGATTGGAATGAAACCTGACCTTTTCCAGTCCTGCGGCCACTGCTGAGTTTTCCAAATTTGCTGGCGTATTGAGTGCAGCACCTTCACAGCATCATCTTTTAGGATTTGAAATAGCTTAACTGGAATTTCATCCCTCCACTAACTTTGTTCATAATGAAGCTTCTAAGGCCTACTTGACTTCACAGTCCAGGATGTCTGGCTCCAAGTGAATGATCACACCATCATCATGTAGATCTTTTTTATATAGTTCTGTGTTTTCTTGATACCTCTTCTTAATATCTTCTGTATGTATTAGATCCATACCATTTCTGTCCTTTATTTTGCCCATCTTTGCATGAAATGTTCCCTTGGTATCTCTAATTTTCTTGAAGAGATCTCTAGTCTTTCCCATTCGATTGTTTTCCTCTATTTCTTTGCATTGATTGCTGAGGAAGGCTTTCTTATCTCTCCTTTACATTCTTTGGAACTTTGCATTCAAATGGGTATATCTTTCCTTGTCTCCATTGCCTTTCACTTCTCTTCCTTTCACAGCTATTTGTAAGGCCTCGTCAGACAACATTTTGCCATTTAGCATTTCTTTTTCATGAGGATGGTCTTGATCACTGCTTCCTATACAATGTCATGAACCTCCATCCATAATTCCTTAGGCACTCCCACTCTATATTCATAATTTAGGTCATACCTGAATGGTCTAGTGGTTTTCCCTACTTTCTTGAATTTCAGTATGCATTCGGCAATAAGGAGTTCATGATCTGAGCCACTGTCAGCTCCTGGTCTTGTTTTTGCTGACACTATAGAGCTTCTCCATTTTGGCTGCAAAGAATATAATCAGTCTGACTGTGGTATTGACCATCAGGTGATATCCATGTGTAAAGTCTTTACTTGTGTTGCTAGAAGAGGGTGTTTGCTGTGACCAGTGCATTGTCTTGTAAAACTCAATAGTCTTTGCCCTGCTTCCTTCTTACTCCAAGGCGAAATTTGCCTGTTACTGCAGGTGTTTCTTGATTTCCTACTTTTGCATTCCAGTCCCCTATAATGAAAAGTACACATTTTTGGGGTGTTAGTTCTAAATGGCCATGTAGGTCTTCATCAGTTCAGTTCAGTTCAGTCATTCAGTCGTGTCCAACTCTTTGCGACCCCATGAATCACAGCACACCAGGCCCCCTGTCCATCACCAACTCCCGAAGTTCACTCAGACTCATGTCCATCGGGTCAGTGATGCCATCCAGCCATCTCATCCTCTGTCATTCCCTTCATCCTACCCCCAATCCCTCCCAGCATCAGAGTCTTTTCCAAAGAGTCAATTCTTCTCATGAGGTGGCCAAAGTATTGGAGTTTGAGCCTCAGCATCAGTCCTTCCAATGAACACCCAGGACTGATTTCCTTGAGGATTGACTGGTTGGATCTCCATGCAGTCCAAAGGACCCTCAAGAGTCTTCTCCAACACCACAGTTCAAAAGCATCAGTTCTTCGGCGCTCAGCTTTCTTCACAGTCCAACTCTCACGTCCATACATGACCACTGGAAAAACCATAGCCTTGACTAGATGGACCTTGGTGGGCAAAATAATGTCTCTGCTTTTCAATATGCTATCTAGATTGGTCATAACTTTTCTTCCAAGGAGTAAGCGTCTTTTAATTTCATGGCTGCAGTCACCATCTGCAATGGTTTTAGAGCCCCAAAAAATAAAGTCTGACACTGTTTCCACTGTTTCCCCATCTATTTCCCATGAAGTGATGGGACCAGATGCCATGATCTTCGTTTTCTGAACGTTGAGCTTTAAGCCCACTTTTTCACTCTCTTCTTTCACTCTCATCAAGAGGCTTTTTAGCTCCTCTTCACTTTTTGCCATAAGGGTGGTGTCATCTGCATATCTGAGGTTATTGATATTTCTCCCAGCAATCTTGATTCCAGCTTATGCTTCTTCCAGCCCAGTCTTTCTCATGATGTACTCTGCATATAAGTTAAATAAGCAGGGTGACAATACACAGCCTTGATGTACTTCTTTTTCTATTTGGAACCAGTCTGTTGTTACATATTAAGTTCTAACTGTTGCTTCCTGCCCTGCATATAGGTTTCTCAAGAGGCAGGTCAGGTGGTCTGGTATTCCCATCTCTTTCAGAATTTTCCACAGTTTATTGTGATCCACACAGTCAAAGGCTTTGGCATAGTCAATAAAGCAGAAATAGATGATTTTCTGGAACTCCCTTGCTTTTTCCATGATCTAGTGGATGTTGGCAATTTGATCTCTGGTTCCTCTGTCTTTTCTAAAACCAGCTTGAACCTCTGGAAGTTCATGGTTCACATATTGCTGAAGCCTGGCTTGGAGAATTCTGAGCATTCCTTTACTAGTGTGATGTGAGTGCAATTGTGCAGTAGTTTGAGCATTCTTTGGTATTGCCTTTCTTTGGGATTGGAATGAAACCTGACCTTTTCCAGTCCTGTGGCAACTGCTGAGTTTTCCAAATTTGCTGGCATATTGAGTGCAGCACTTTCACAGCATCATCTTTCAGGATTTGAAATAGGTCTTCATGCTGCTGGTGCTAAGTTGCTTCAGTCGTGTCCGACTCTGTGTGACCCCAGAGACGGCAGGCCACCAGGCTCCCCCATCTCTCAGTTTCTCCAGGCTAGAACACTGGAGTGGGTTGCCATTTCCTTCTCCAATGCATGAAAGTGAAAAGTGAAAGTGAAGTCGCTCAGTCGTGTCTGACTCTTAGCGACCCCATGGACTGCAGCCTACCATGTTCCTCCTTCCATGGGATTTTCCAGGCAAGAGTACTGGAGTGGGTTGCCATTGCCTTCTCCATAGGTCTTCATAGAAACTCAGTTTCAGCTTCTTCATCATTATTGGTCGGGGCAGAGACTTGGATTACTGTGATATTGAATTGTTTGCCTTGGAAATGAACAGAGATCATTCCGTCACTTTTGAGACTGCATCCAAGTACTGCATTTCAGACTCTTGTTGACTATGGTGGCTACTCCATTTCTTCTAAGGGATTCTTGCCCACAGTAGTAGATATAATGGTCATCTGAGTTAAATTCACCCATTCCAGTCCATTTTAGTTCACTGATTCCTAAAATGTCCATGTTCACTCTTGTTTCCTGTCTGACCATTTCCAATTTGTCCTTGATTCATGTACCTAACATTCTAGGTTCCTATGCAATATTACTCTTTAAAATATCAGACTTTACTTCCATCACCAGTCACAGAATCAGATATTCCTAAACCTAGATTTCTACCTGGTTCACTTTCTCAAGAGAGCAGGCCTGCTCAGAACAGGATATCTGTCAGAACAGGATAGGAGCCTGGTGGCTCATTTATTCTTGTGTACTTTAGCCAGTTCTCTTGTTTTTAGTCCCAGTCTCTGCTTTTCCACTCCTACTTTCATAGCAGGGGTTTGCTAGATTAATGTCAACTTATCCGCATCTCAGCAGTCTAGTCTGCCTTGTTGCACATCTTCTTTCCTCTCCTTGCCTGCCTCTGTCCCTTCCAGCCTCTTCTCTCCCTTCCTCCTACTCTCCTTCCATTCCTCCTTCTCTCTTTCCTTCCTCCCTCCCTCTCTCCCTCCCTCTCTCTCAATCTCTTTCTTTCCATGTACCCCACTATCGCCTTTATTTCTTAGTAAAATTGAACCAATGCTACATTCCTCAGAGAGGTACTGTGACAATTAAATTTAAAAATGTGCAACAACCCCTAACCCATGTCTAGCATAAGTACACAATAGAGCTGATGGAGGCATGTTTTATCAGATATGCTTTCCCAGGAGATTCCTACTGTCTTCATGTCTGACTCTTTGTGACCCCATGGGCTGTAGCCCACCAGGCTCCTCTGTTCATTGGATTTTCCAGGCACGAATACTGGAGTAGGTTGCCATTTTCTTCACCAGGGATCTTCTCAGCCCAGTGACTGAACTCATGTCTTCTGCAACTACTGCATTGGTAGGAAGATTCTTTACCTCTGTGATTTTTTAAGAATAATGTATGAGAAATTCTTTCATCAAATGGAAAGTAAACTGAAAAAAACCTCGAATGTATCTTTTATCTCTGAATTTATTATTGCATGGTGGCTCAGAGGTTAAAGCGTCTGCCTGCAATGTGGGAAAACCAGGTTCAATCCCTGGGTCGGGAAGATCCCCTGGAGAAGGAAATGGCAATCCACTCCAGTATTCTTGCCTGGAGAATCCCATGGACAGAGGAGCTTGGTAGGCTACAGTCCAGGAGGTCACAAAGAGTCAGACACAACTGAGTGACTTCACTTTGTGGTTAAACACAACTTTCTCTCATTTAATTTAATCTTGGGCCTGGACGAGGCAGTGAGAAAAAAATAGTAATTTGCTACTGCTCTTCAGTCCCTAGAGCCATAACATCTACTGGCCTTTTACTTCATGAACATAATTTAGCAGTTTCACTTTGATGTAGGTCAGATTTCAGACAGCATGAAAAACTGGCAGAGTCTTGATTCTAAAACATGCATATGCTTTTTGTGTTGGCAGATCCATAGGTTCCATTTTCCTAGCTTATTTTTCAGTTTTTTCAACTTCCATTATAGCTTCCTAACACAATATTCCAGCATATTATGACAGCTCAATACTAAGTGAGTATTGCATAAAATTAATTCTACAGTATTTAATGATAGCATCTATTATCTCATTGTTCAAAATTTATAAGTGACAATATTATTCTTTTTACCTGTTGAGTAGTATTATATTTTGAATATCTAGTTCTAGATGAGATTCTCCATATAACAATATAAATTAACTGCTGGTAATTTAGGTAATAAAATAATACCCGGTATAATAAAATAGCTAAAATATTCCAGAGGTGTAGGTCAGGCCTGAGCTCACCGCAAACATATGTTATATGCAAACATATATGTTATATGCAAACATATGTTCATATCCAGAGGATAGAAAGGGGATCAATATTTTATATGTAAATCATTTATAATTCATTGTTTTTCTCCCTTAGTCATGTAAGTCTACCAGGCATACATGGCAATCATTCAGTCATTCACTATTTTAGGCATTTGTTCAAAACTCATTTGTGCTGTGTATATAGAACTGTGTATTCTATAAATATAAAAATAAATAAATACCTCTAATTTCTAGTTCATTATATATGGAACTTGGAACTTGTCACTCCTATTCACATAACCAGAAAAAAAATTGAACAACCTGAAAATCAGCAACTTTTCTTTGATCCATCACAGAACTAAGATTCCAGGGAAAATTGCTCCACTCAAAACTGGAAAGATAGATGAGTGGATACAGGAATCACAACTTACTGAAGTATAGGGATTCAGAAGGAATACCGGAATGAGTAGCCATTTCAGGGGGGTGATCTTTCTGATCCAGGGATCAAACCCGAGTCTCCTGCATTGCAGGGGGATTTATTTTACTGTCTGAGCCACCAGGGAAACCTAAGGAATCGGCAGCAGGGTAGGAAAAAATAAACTATAGTTGAGGAAATGCCAGAAGCTAAAAGTAGATGAGTTTGAATTAAAACTCTGGTGGGGAGGGTGCAAGCTTAGGTAGACCATCATGAGTTTATGAATTTTACCTTGGGAAGCTCTATTTTATAGTGAAAATGGGACAAGGGGATTCCCTTGTGCTTTTGGCAGAAGTAGAGGAAAGGTAGCCATTTAAAAATATGTCAGAGAATTCTGGTGTTCTTAACAGGATTTGTCCTCAAGAAAAGCTGTTTTACCAGAGCCTAACCAACACTGGAGGAGAAGGCACTGGCAGCCCACTCCAGTACTCTTGCCTGGGAAATCCCATGGAAGGAGGAGCCTGGCGGGCTGCAGTCTATCGGGTCGCGAAGAGTCGGACGCGACTGAGCGACTTCACTTTCACTTTTCACTTCCCTGCATTGGAGAAGGAAATGGCAACCCACTCCAGTATTCTCGCCTGGAGAATCCCAGGGACGGGAGCCTGGTGGGCTGCTGTCTATAGGGTCGCACAGAGTCGGACACGACTGACATGATAGCAGCAGCCGCAGCAACCAACATTGGAAATAGAAATACCCATCTCTGTCTCTAACCTTCCTCTGTCAACCAGTGGTGGTGTCGAAGAGGATAGCCAGCCCTGAGAAGCGTGTATGAAGGTTATAGCCCAGGGGATCACTAGAGCCTGAGACATAATCAGAGGACTACAGAACTCCTTGTCTTTTCCCACCAAGCTCTTACCATCACATCAGTAGGGCTCCTACAAAATAATAGAAGAATACATCAGAAAGAATATCTTTCTAACCTTACTTAAGAAGTCTCCAAGAAAACCTGAAGTGTGACAGGAAATAAAAACATATATACCAGATGAAATTTAGCTCCTTACAGCTGCAGTTGTACCAAACAGTAAAGAGAACCAAGTTCAGTTCAGTTCAGTCGCTCAGTCGTGTCCAACTCTTTGCGACCCCATGAATCACAGCACGCCAGGCCTCCCTGTCCATCACCATCTCCCGGAGTTCACTCAGACTCTCGTCCATCGTGTCCGTGATGCCATCCAGCCATCTCAATCTGGGCCGTCCCCTTCTCCTCCTGCCCCCAATCCCTCCCAGCATCAGAGTCTTTTCCAATGAATCAACTCTTCGCATCAGGTGTCCAAAGTACTGGAGTTTCAGCTTCAGCATCATTCCTTCCAAAGAAATCCCAGGGCTGATCTTCAGAATGGACTTGTTGGATCTCCTTGCAGTCCAGGGTACTCTCAAGAGTCTTCTCCAACACCACAGTTCAAACGCATCAATTCTTCGGCGCTCAGCCTTCTTCACAGTCCAACTCTCACATCCATACATGACCACAGGAAAAACCATAGACTTGACTAGATGGACCTTAGTCGGCAAAGTAAACCACTTGCCAAATAACTGCAAAACCTTATTCTAAAGATCTGTTTGTTTCTGTTCCATTTACCCAATACAGTATGTCTGGCTTTCAAGAAAATAATTGCAAGACATACTAAAAAACAAAAAGCACAATTCAAAGAAACAGATCCAAAATCAACATAAGACTCAAATATGCAAAGTTGTTGGAGTTCTAAGATTAGGAATTTAAAACAACTATGATTATTTTACTAATGATTCTAATAGGAACAGTGGATAAATAAAGATGGCTGAGTAATGAAAGCAGATATAGCTAAGGAAATAATCAGTGAGCTTGGGAAAAAATGCTAATAGAAGCTCCCAAAACTGAATGGGAAAAATAAAAAAATGAAAAGGAGAAGACAGAGTATCCAAGACTCAATGGATAATTACAAAAGGAATAAATACAGAAGAAAAAAAAAACAAAACAAGATGTTGAATTAATCATCACTCAGAATTTCCCAAAATTAATTACAGACAATAAACTAAAGATTCAGGTAGCTCAGAAATACCAAAATACTCAACATATACATATATATTTCTGCCTCAGTAGTAAAGATTCCACCCAATGCAGGAAGTGGGGTTCAATCCCTGGGTTGGGAAGATCCTCTGGGCAAGGAAATGACAACCTACTCCAGTATTCTTGCCTGGGAAATCCCATGGACAGAAGAGCCTTGTAGTATGTAGTCCATGGGGTCACAAAAGAGTTGAACATGACTTAGGACTAAACAACAACAACAACACACGTCCAGGCATATCATATTCAAACTGCATAAATTTAAGAACAAAGAGAGAAGCTTGAAAGAAGCCATTGGTCAGTGGAAAACACCTTAGCTATAGAGAAGCAAAGATAAGAACTACACTACACCTCTCCTTAGAAACCATGCAATCAGCAAGAACAGAGTGAAATATTAAAGTTGAAAGAAAAAAAATACCAATTTAGAATCCTGTGTACTGTAAAACTGTCCTTCAAAAGTGGTAGCTAAGTAAACACTTTCTCAGGCAAAGAAAAATTGAGGGAATTTGTTGCCAGTAGACTTACCTTATAACAAGTATTAAATGTGTCAGAAAGAAGGAAAATATATGTCAGAAATTCCATTTATATAATGAAAGGAATAGCATTCAAGAAGAGATAATAAAAAAAGATAATGAAGGTAAAATAAATCATATTTTCTTATTCTTGTTTTAACAAATAACTATTCAAAATAATAATAGTATCAACCATGTATTCAGTAATTATAGCTTATGGATAAGAGCCATGAATGACAGCAGGAAAGAACTGGAAATAAGTGACAGGAGGGAGGAGTTGGAAATATTGTGCTATAAGATAATTGCACTACCCAGGAAGTAGCTAGCGTGTTATCTGAAAGACTTGGATTTCTTGTAATTTTTTTTATAGACTCAAGGGAAACTGCTAAAAGAAGTTAAAGAAGTATAATTGATATGCTAAGAAAGGAAAAAAAAAATAGAATCCCAATTAAAACTAGAAAAGGCAGAGTTAAAAACAAAAAATAAGAACAATAAGAGCAGTAAATAGAAAAGAGTCACAAGTATGATAAATATTAATCCAACTATAGCAATAATCACTTTAAATGTTAACGTTCTGAATTTATCAATTAAAAGACAGAGACTGTCAGTGTTCATTAAAAAAAAAAAAGAGAGACCCAAATATATTTTGTTTGAAAGAAACCCACTTTAAATAAAAAGACACAAATTAAAAGTGATGGAGTATATACCTTGATAACACTAATCAAAAGAAAGTTGGAGTAACTATATTAATTTTAGACAAAGCTGCCATTAAAGAAAGGAAAATTATCAGATATAAAGGCAGGCATTACATAACAATAAAGAGGTCAAAACATCAAGTGAAATTGAAAGTCACTCAGTCATGTCTGACTCTCTGTGACCTCATGGACTATACAGTCCATGAAATTCTCCAGGCCAGAATACTGGAGTGGGTAGTCTTTCCCTTCTCCAGGGGACCTTCCCAATCCAGGGAATGAACCCAGGTGTCCCACATTAGAGGCAGATTCTTTGATTCTCTACCAGCTGAGACACCAGGGAAGCCCAAGAAGATTGGAGAAAATAACCTATTCCTTCTCCAGCGGATCTTTCTGACTCAGAATTGAACCAGGGTCGCCTGCATTGCAGGCAGATTTTTTACCAGCTGGGCCACAAGGGAAGCCCCAAAACAGCAAAGACATAATAATACTTCATGTGTATGTGCCTAACAACAAAGCATCAAAATACATGAGACAGAATCTGACAGAACTACAAAGAGAAACATCAGCCACTACTAACACTTTTAGTGTTTCTATTAGTAATTGATATATCAAACAGGGAGAAAATCCATAAACACATGGCTGAACTGAATACTGACAGGTCCAACTATCATCTATACACTACTTCGTCCAACAGCATGAAAATATATACTCCTCACAAGCTCACATGGAACATTCACCAAGATATTCTAGTCATAAAACACAACTTAAATTTAAAAAATAGAAATCACACAAAATATGCTCTCAGATAAAAATGAAATTAAGCTAGAAATCAGTAATGGAAAGATACTGGAACCTCCCCCCAAAATAATTGGAGGCTAAAGCTATTTCTAAATAAATTGAATCAAAGAAGAAAGTCTCAGTGACAAAATTTTAAATATTTTGACATGTTCAAATAAACAGAGCCTAGAAAAAATTATAGAATTGAATGTTATTTTAGAAGAAAGATCTAAAATCAACAATTTAAACTTTTACCTTAGGAAACTACAGAAAAGAGCAAGTTTATTTCAAAGTAAATGAAAATTAGAGCAAACCAATGAAATTAAAAACAGGAAAGCAATAAATTTAATAAAACCTAAAGCTTGTTCTTGAAAAAAAGATCAATCAAATTGGTGCACCTCCAGCCAGGCTAACTGAAAAAAAGAGAGAGCCTAGACATAAATTACTAATATTAAAAATGAAATATTAAAATAATATTAAAAATGAAACAGGAAACATCTCTACTGATCTCATGGACATTGAAGAACAACTATATGCATACAAAATTGATAACTTTTTTCTTCTTAAAATATTTTTCACTAATTCTGAATCTTTAGAGCAACAGTAGCAATGGCTTTCATAAAGTTAATTCAGTAGGAGAACCAAAGAAATTATGCCAAGGTATAAATATATGTGGGCTTCCCTGGTCGTTCACCTGGTAAAGAATCAGCCTGCAATGAAGGAGACCTCAGTTTGATTCCTGGGTTGGGAAGATCATTTGAAGGAGGGCATGGCAACCCATTCCAGTATTCTTGTCCAGAGACTCCCCAGGGACAGAGGTAACTGGAAGGCGACAATCCTTGGAGTCGCAAAGAGTCGGGCATGACTTAGTCAGAGTGACTAAGCAAAACACACATAAATATATGTGATTGTATGAGTTGCTCAGAAATTAATTCTGAGCAGAACAATAAGTGCATAGTGAATTTTTCTTTCTTTGAGGCATTTTGTTAAGTATGAATATAGTCATTTCATTTGCAGACTAAAGACATACCCCTATGCTTTGGTTCTGTGACAGAAACAAGTTCATCTCAGTGTGGAAATGGGCTTCTGTTTGAGGACTAGGTTGGAAGAACACTGAAAAAGATAGCCAAGATTTTTCTTAGAAGTAGTTTTATATTTATTATGGGGCAAAGAGTAAAATTCTCAATATTTTATAAGTGAGTTTGACTCAATTTTAGACAGAAAACTTTTAGAAATGAAGTCTGAACAACTTGTAAAAAAGTGAACTATAATTTCAGTGTAGTAATAAAGTCATCTCAGTCAATAGCCATTAAAATTTTTAGCTCAATGATGTAGCTTTCTGACTTATAAACCAAGATGAACTATGAAATGCATACCTAGTTAATATACTGAGCTTGTTCTCAAAGTGGAGTTATTAAATACAAGCTGATTAATGGTTAAAGTATATAAACTTGCATTTACTCCTTTTGATTGAAATTATGATTCTGTAGTAGATTTTTCCCCTTTTCTTTCTTTTTTAAAATTTTTACATTGTGGTAAAATCTCTTTTGTTTTGTAGTAATCAACTAAATGGGAAGAATTATATTGAATTGACTTTGAGTAAAATAGCTTTTCATACTGTTCACGGGGTTCTCAAGGCAAGAACACTGAAGTGGTTTGCCATTCCCTTCTTCAGGGGCCCATGCTTTGTCAGAACTCTCCATCTTGGGTGGCCCTACATGGTATGGCTCATAGTTTCATTGAGTTAGACAAGGCTGCATCCCTGTGATCAGTTCAGTTAGTTTTCAGTGATTGTGGTTTCCATTCTGTTTGCCCTCTGATGAAAGAGGAGAGTGAAAAAGTTGGCTTAAAATTCAATATTGAAAAACCTAAGATCATAGCATCCAGTCCCAACAGTTCATGGCAGATAGATGGGGAAATAATGGAAACAGTGACAGACTTTATTTTCTTGGGCTTCAAAATCACTGCAGATGGTGACTTCAGCCATGAAATTTAAAAAATGCTTGCTCCTTGGAAGAAAAGCTCTGACCACCTAGACAGCATATTAAAAAGCAGAGACATTACTTTGCTGACAAAGGCCCATCTAGTCAAAGCTATGGTTTTTCCACTAGTCATGCATGGACGTGAGAGTTGGATCATAAAGCTGAGCACTGAAGAACTGATGCTTTTGAACTGTGGTGTTAGATAACATTCTTGAGAGTCCCTTGGACTGCAAGGAGATCAAACCAGTCCATCCTACAGGAGATCAGTCCTGAATATTCATTGGAAGGACTGATTCTGTGACTCCAATACTTTGGCCCCTGATGTGAAGAACTGCCTCATTAGAAAAGACCATGATGCTGGGAAAGATTGAAGGCAGGAGGAGAAGGGGACGACAGCAGATGAGATGGTTATACGGCATACTTGACCTGATGGACATGAGTTTGAGCAAGTGCCAGGAGTTGGTGATGGACAGGGAGATCTGGCATGCTGCAGTCCATGGGGTTGCAAAGAGTCAGACACGACTGAGTGACTGAAATGAACTGAACCCCAAACTGAAAAGAACTCTTGCAATCAGACCAGGTTCTACTCCAAGATATAATAATCTACTCAGCCTCTTTGAGCTGTAAATGATACCTACTTCATAGAATTTCCAAAAAAATAATCATAATAAAATTGCTCAATGCAGTTCTTGATCCAAATAAATGCTACTTGCATAAGATACTCTTAAAATTATGTGTATAGTAGAATTTTTATCTTGCTCTTTTCTACTGAGAGCTTCAGTTTTCAATCTCATAGAATATCATCAAATGACAAACCTAAAAATTAAAAATATAATCAGATTCTTATTCCAGAGGAATATCAAAGAATCTGAATCTTAAAGACTTTTGAGGTATAAAAGCTTCATGAGCATTAGCAGATAGTAGTGTATTGAGCATTCATTTCTTATACCATATTCAAATTCTCTTTATAAATTCAAAAGCTAAAGGGAAATAAACAAAATGAGATTTTTTGCCACAAAGTAATGGTGATAAATATGGCCTTGATCTTTAATAAAGTCTGAATGATCTTCAGACTTTATGGAAGTCCATATGTTCAATGCATCACTAAAGGAACTGAAATCAATTTGAGATTCAATTTTGAATAAGCTAATGTGCATAAACTTTGAAGTGTAAAAGTTGCCCTTTTCAAGAAAGTATTCTGAATCCAGACATATGACTGAAAAAAATAATTTAATTGATCATAATACTAAGAGTCATGGTCACATATTCTTCAAAACTTTTTTTTTATGACTGTGGATGACAAAGTTATTCTCCTTATACAGGAAAAACTTGATGATCATCTTAATTTGGGTCAACATTATTATTTTGAAGAACCGAACAATTGGCAAAACTGAAATAAATTTGCTTTCTTTTAAAATTTTTTTCTGAAGCATTTATAAAATATTAACTTTATTGACTATATATAATATTGGCCATATAAAATGGTCTTCTTATCACTTTCCATAATGTGTACTCAGGACAAATGTTTCGTAATAGGTACTCAATGAATATTTGTTTAAAACCTAAAATTTTAAAATATTTTGAATCAAAGCTACCTTTGAAAGTCACTTTCATTCTGAGTAATTATTTGAGAACCCCATATGTATTCTTAAAGTTCATTGCCAAGTTTATGTAGCTCCTTAAATACAAATAAAATTGTAATATATGTGAGGCTAACTGCCTTTGCTAATGACTCTAATGGGTAAATTCTTCCTACTCTTATAATCAACCTTCAAATTCAATTCAACAAACATTTGTTTAGCCCCTGCTATTTGCCAATACCTGCCCAAATTGATTGATGAGGAAAATCTGAGGAAGACACGTTGCCCATCTTCAGGAAGTAGATATATGTGTGGTAAACAGCTATCCAGATTTTATTTTTGAAACTTGTGAACAGAAACTGTGAGGTGCCTAGAAAAGTGAGATGGGGAGAGTAAGACAGATGTCCACATATTCTAATATGCTAAGTCAAGTATTACGTCAGATACAAAATTTTCCATGGAGATTGAAAGAAGGGAGAAGTCAATATGGAGTCCACTGCGCATGTGTGCTGAGTCGTGTCTGACTCTGTGACCCCATGGACTGTAACCCACCAGACTCCTCTGTCCATGGAATTTTCCAGACAAGAATACTGGAGTGGGTTGCCATTTCCTACTGCAGGTTATCTTCCCAACCCAGGAATCAAACCTGTGTCTCCTGTGTCTGCAGAAGGTTTCTTTACCGCTGCGTCCCCTGGCAAGCCCAATAATGTATAGCAAAGGTCCATTCACACAGGGAGAATTGATTCCCTCTCAAGATGACTAAAAGTGGAACATTCCAGTTTATCTGAAGTATATGCGGCATTCAACTGTTTACTTAGTATTATTAAAAATTTTTATTTTATTGTATTCATTTTTCACAAGCTATAAGGCTTTTANGGATATAAAGGTAAAGTGGAAAGTGGGCAAACTGCCTGGCTAGAGTCTAAAATTATGACTCCACCACTAATGAGCCATGAGAATCTGGGAAAGTCACATAGTTTCTCTTAGTTACAGTTCTTCATCTGAAAACTATGATAATAATACCTGTCTCCCCTATCCCACAGGGAAAGAATAATTGTGAAAAAGCTTAGAAGGGTTCTAAAAATATTAGGTATTGGGGAAACCTGAAAAACAATAAAATTTATAACTCAATATTTGTGTAGAACTAGTAATTTTCAAAATATATTCTTAAAATATTAGTTGGCTAGTAGAAAACATGCTTATATGACTCAGGAGTATGGAAGAGCCTGACTCAGTGAAAAGGCCTTGCTTTCACAGTCAGAAGACAGGGTGGCTCCCTGACTCATTCACTTTTTTAAAATTTTTTTTATTTTTATTTATTTATTTATTTTATTTTTATTTTAACTTTAGTTTACTTTACAATACTGTATTGGTTTTGCCAAATATTGACATGAATTCACCACGAGTGTACATGCGTTCCCAAACATGAATCCCCTCCTGCATTCATTATTTCATCCAAGTCTTTTAAGCTTAATGAATCCCTTCAGTTTTCTCAGATGTGAAGCTGGGCTTGAAGACTGGCCCCACCCATCTGAGAAGTCGATGTGATGATGACAATGAGTTAAGATGATGTGTGTTAAAGTACTCCATCGACTCTGAAACAAAAACAGACTTTATTTTTCTCATCTGAACTTTCAAAACAAATCTAGCTGCATAGTATCTTAACTCGAGGCAAGAACTACAGAGATGAGAGCAGTCCAGAAAAGCTGGGGTGAGGTAGTTAGTGGATCCCAGGCCTAACTCAAATCTGCCAAATTTTAGGCTTAAAGCCAGGGATGCTCCAGAGAAGCTGGACCACAGGCACTGCCTTTCATGTAGTTGTCCAACCATTCCAGTTATTCAATGCATGCTGACTGCTGCCCGCACTAAGCTATGAGATTCAGGAAAAAGTATGCACCAAAGAGTAATGATAGGCAAAGCACTTATAAGTCCTGAAAAACATAAAGCTGTGATAAAAAATAGATTGTTTAAATCACTTATCAGGAGTCACAAAAAAACGAGGCTTTTTTTTCCCCCCAAATTATGAGCAAACTGACCTGAGTATATCTGTCTATAAAGCTGGAGATCCAAGTTGAAGAAGGTGAGGTTTAAAATGCAGGGATGGTTGAGGATGAGGCTAGTGGTGATAATCAAACAAAAAGTTTTCAGTAGTCAAAACGGGATTGGATCAAAGGATGAACAAAGCAGATTTGGAAAGGAGGAGAGAAGCAGAGCACTGAGAACCAAGGCATTAGTAGAAGACTGTTTATAGCAATTCATATTTGACATGTAGAAGAGAAGGATGAAGAAACTTAAATCTTAGCATCTTGACTTTCACTACCTTTTACTGAGCATACATGCCTAAATCATAAAACTGCAAGTTTTCCACACATAAGGTTATGATCGATTTCTGGGTCATAACTCATTTTCAGATCATAAAATCATTTCAGTGGGCTGCAAATGAAATGTTCAAGATAAAATCATATATTCAAAAATAGAATTAAATAAAACAAAAAATATCAGAATACATTTTGTAAGGGTAACTCAAGCAATTTTATTGCTGTTAAATATATATGTATGGATATCTGGGATCATGATATAAAATAGATTGTTTTTCTGTGGAGTGTAATAAAAAACAAAAGCCAATGAACTGTAGGATCTCTATGAATGGAATAAAAATGTTGCCAAAAGGCAAATAGAGCTAGGATATAGTTTGCTGATATAGATCACTGGCCTAGAGAGCACGATGCCCTCCCTTTCTGTAGTGATTGCCAGGAAGTCAGAGCACAAATACAGAAAGAAACTAATGATGTTGATCTAAGGTTAGAAATTAGGCCCAGTGGAAGCAAAATCATTAGTGACGATATCCTGCTGGTTGTTGAGGCCTGGTCTAAGGTGGCAGGACTGAGCTTCTAGACTAGTATAGGCTAATCATCTATTTTAAACAACTTTAGCTGTTAGAAAATATCTTTTCCTTTGAACCTCAAGTTTACCTTCTTTTAAAGTCTACCAGTACTATCTACAGTTCTCTCTTCTGGTGGCACACTATAAATCTAATCACTTCTGTACAATAAGGATTTTTATGTATTTGAAAACAGAGCCTGTCATTCAGATCAATTTGTGTCTAAATGTAGGGGCTCAATCTGAAAGCCTTGGAGGCTCACATATTCAGAATGGCAGGTACAAGAAGCTGGCTGAAGTCCTAAGCATGGTAAGGGGCTGGTCTATATAGGACAGAGTCTGGTGGATTTGAAGATTCCCAAAGTGAACGGAATATGTACACAGATCAGTAGACGCCAGAATGTAAAATTAAATGCAGATCATGAAATGAAACTGAAGCCACAGCATCATTATCTGAACCCTTCCCTCTTTGAAGAGGTCCTGGGTGGAGAGATGACCTGGTGCTCCAGAGGTCAGAAGTGTGACCCTTTTACATCCTAAGTCCTCCTAGTTCTTCAGCTTTTTCTCAAATCATAGTTTTTCAGCCCTTCTCACATTCTCAGAACAACATAGCACTTTAACTTTTCTAAATTCTATTCTCAATCTGATTCTTTCTACAGTACGTCAGGTGTCTGTTACTGGCTGATTTATTATGTGTGAACATGTAAAGCATTTATCAGTTGAATTTCAAATTAAGCTCTTGAAAAGTATTGAGCTATGTAAGCTTTTGTTTTTTTTTTAATGACTTATTCTTTGTTTGGCATTATTGGTAGCCCATCTAGCCATAGGGGCTCCTTTACACAGATCAGTGTATTTATACCTAGAGACACAGTGACGTGAATAGATGTTTTGCTAATACTTTTATTAACTTTTAACAATATGGAATTTCTTGATATACGTGGAATTTAACTGATTGATTTTTTATTCCAGTGGTTTCAGAACTATTATTGAAAATATTCAAAGTTTTATGGAGATCACTTTCAATATATATGATTTCTTTTTATTCATGAGTATTCAATACTGGGCAAGCACATTCTCACATTGGTAAATCAGATCTAAATTCTAAATTAAAATAAATACTTTTCCACTCTTACAACTATAAATTACTCATTAAATGGGGATGAAAGAACAGTTCATTAATTATTATAAATATATTGAATAAGCTATCCTGGTTTCCAATTACTAATATGTTTAAAAGGGTTCCCTTTTATCTTATATATCATCATATTCAAACTATCATTTTACTAGTAGAAACAGTTCTTTAGTAACTGAGTTCTTTTAATACTTTTCTAAAATCATTTTGTTTGTGAATGAATACTGACAGAACCTGGCCTTAATTTCTAGTTTGGAAATAATTTTTATCTTCCTCCAGTTTTTATGAGGTATTTCCGAAGTATTTTTAGAAAGAATATGTCTATATATCCCCTCATGATTATGTGAGCTTTGCCTGTGCTTGTTTATACTAAGCCTATGACGGGGTGAAAAACCTTTCCCCTCTCTTCTTTTTCTATAAAAAGTGTGTTTTGTGCCACTGGCATTGTCTTGTGGTTACTTTTTAAACTGAAAACTCAGTATGTAGTTGACCATGTATCTCAGTTCAGTTCAGTTCAGTTGCTCAGTCATGTCCGACACTTCGCGACCCCATGAATTGCAGCACGCCAGGCCTCCCTGTCCATCACCAACTCCCGGAGTTCACTCAGACTCATGTCCATCGAGTCAGTGATGCCATCCAGCCATCTCATCCTCTGTCGTCCCCTTCTCCTCCCGCCCCCAATCCCTCCCAGCATCAGAGTCTTTTGCAATGAGTCAAGTCTTCGCATGAGGTGGCCAAAGTACTGGAGTTTCAGCTTTAGCATCTTTCCTTCCAAAGAAATCCCAGGATTGATCTCCTTCAGAATGGACTAGTTGGATCTCCTTGCAGTCCAAGGGACTCTCAAGAGTCTTCTCCAACACCACAGTTCAAAAGCATCAATTCCTCGGTGCTCAGCCTTCTTCACAGTCCAACTCTCACATCCATACATGACCACAGGAAAAATGATAGCCTTGACTAGACGGACATTATGCTATCTATCCCTCCTTAAATAACCTCTGCTATTTATAATTTAGAAATGAATTTTCTCTTCACTGATCTCTTGCTTGATTTATAACTGACATGGTTCTTATATTTTCTGCTTAATACCCTTATTTCATATTAGGTACATCTCTTTTATTTTGATACATCTCAGCTTTATTTTATTTTGATACATCTCAGGTTTATTTTTTACTTTACCTTAGACTTTTTTCTCATTCATATTTATCTTCAATGCTCTCCTTCAAATATTATTATTAAAACAAAGTCTCAAACCTTGGGGGCAGAGCATAATTTCTTACTCAGCACTTAAACTTTTTCTATTAAATTTTAATCTACAGTTACTTTATCCACTGGTTAGTAAGAAGATAAGGCTTCAGTATTTCAAAATGGGCTTAGTACATTGCTTTAAAGACATGATAGACTCAACTTACTTTAGCTCATTTGTAGTTGTAATTTAGTCTTTATTTAGATTTAATTACTCTTCCAAACTGTACAGTTTCTGTCACAGACACCCACAGTGCCCCATCCTCATCATTCAGAATTTCCAGTATTCCCTGAATTTCTCTGAACTGTCAGTACCTACCTCTCAACCTAAATTATTTCTGTTTCTCTACCTGAAACAACAGAAGCCCAATTTTACATATAAAAGAGACTGTGTTAACACTGACAAATCCCCAGGAATCCCAAACAAATGACTCTCCTGAGTATAAATAATCCAGTCCCTTTCTGTACATACAGGAGAATTTCTAGGCATAGGTTTCATCTCTTTCCCATTACAGGTGTCCCCTGCCTTTTGAAAGTTTACATTGCATCACTTTGCTTTTCTGAATCACTTATATTGATATCTGTTTTCTGATAACTGAAAGAAATCCAAAGAGGTATTTTGTTTTTGTTAAAATATGTGAAGGGAAAATAGTGTTTCAGATCAGATCAGATCAGTTGCTCAGTCGTGTCTGACTCTGCTACCCCATGAATTGCAGCACGCCAGGCCTCCCTGTCCATCACCATGTCCTGGAGTTCACTCAGACTCACGTCCATCGAGTCAGTGATGCCATCCAGCCATCTCATCCTCTGTCCTCCCCTTCTCCTCCTGCCCCTAATCCCTCCCAGCATCAGAGTCTTTTCCAATGAGTCAACTCTTTGCATGAGGTGGCCAAAGTACTGGAGTTTCAGCTTTAGCATCATTCCTTCCAAAGAACACCCAGGACTGATCTTCAGAATGGACTGTTTGGCTCTCCTTGCAGTCCAAGGCACTCTCAAGAGTCTTCTCCAACACCACAGTTCAAAAGTATCAATTCTTTGGCGCTCAGCTTTCTTCACAGTCCAACTCTCACATCCATACATGACCACTGGAAAAACCATAGCCTTGACTAGATGGACCTTTGTTGGCAAAGTAATGTCTCTGCTTTTCAATACGCTGTCTAGGTTGGTCATAACTTTCCTTCCAAGGAGTAAGCGTCTTTTAATTTCATGGCTTCAATCACCATCTGCACTGATTTTGGACCCCCCCAAAAATAAAGTCTGACCCTGTTTCCACTGTTTCCCCATCTATTTGCCATGAAGTGATGGGACCAGATGCCATGATCTTCGTTTTCTGAATGTTGAGCTTTAAGCCAACTTTTTCACTCTCCTTTTTCACTTTCATCAAGAGGCTCAACAGACATGAATTTGAGCAAACTCTGGGAGATAGTTAAGGACAGGGAAGCCTGGCATGCTGCAGTCCATGGTGTTGCAAAGAGACATGACTTAGCAAACTGAAAAACAATTATTTATCACTGAAATTTTTATTTACTGATCTTCTAAATGCTGGAACATAGAATTTATCAGTTTGATAAAGGGTTAAATGATGTGCTTTACTTGCTTATTAAGTAACTATGTATCAGAGCAGTGCTACAGGAGAAAATCTTAAATAATCAAATGCCACTGGACACAGGGCAGTGATTGCTTTTGCCTTGAGGCAACAAATTTCAGTTTTAAATGTCAGCTTGCACAATTTGTTTTTAATTTTAAATATATGCATTTGTGAAGACAGCTGGGTTTTATTAATAATGCTGTACCTGCCACACTGGGAACATTTTCTTTTATGGCAAAGAAAACAAATAAATTGGCAGTTTTAATATTTGGAAATAGTATGTTTGGAATAAGAAGTTTATTTTAATCATTACTATCGAAGAAATATCTAGCAAACAGAACAGCGATCCCGTTACATTTAATGGCTAGATAAGCTAAGTTTGTCATAAAATGTTGGATACAGAAGAATTAAATTTGCCACATTTTAAAGTGAATACTAATCAACATGCAAATAAGCAATTTAACCCTCTTTAAATTGGAAAAAAAAAGAACCCTTGGGACAGTTAATTTCATAGTTGTTAGCAACAGCCAAATCACTGTCAGATGATTCTTCATATTTCATTATATAAAAAATTACAGAAGCACATTATCAGACTTCTGTATTTAGAACAGAATGAATGACAGTCCTGCCTGGCAGAAAATGTTTTATTGTTTGTGTACTGATGTTTAATTCTTCTGAAAGAGTGGAAACAAAAACATCCATATGGAAACTGTGGTTGTGTTAAGTGGGGATGGTACAAGAGAAAGAGTTGTTGCAATAATGTTCTGCATCATTTGGTGAACTGCTTAAGATCTGAGTAGGTTCAGGTAACAACATTACTTAAAGCACTGAAATTTTACCCAAATGCTGTTCTATCCCAGATCTGAAAAGCAGGCCTATTCTGTGCCTTTCTGCTTCTTAGTTAGGTCTCAGGGTTCTTGCAGAGAGGATCAACAGAGCCCAAAGAGAAATATTTGAATAAGTAATATAACTCCCTGATGGCTAATAAAAAAGTCACCCCAAACACACTTGTAGCTCCAGAAGAAATGGTAAATCTGAGTGGTTTTATTGCCATCAAGAAATAAACAAGTCCATCAGCAGATGAATAAATAAGAAAGCTGTGGTGAAAATGAAAGCGAAAAGTGAAAGTGAAGTTGCTCAGTTGTGTCCAATTCTTTGCATATACACAATGGAGTATTATTCAGCCATTAAAAATAATACATTTGAATCAGTTCTGATGAGGTCAATGAAACTTGAGCCTATCGTACAGAGTGAAGTAAGCCAGAAAGAAAAACATCAATACAGTGTACTAATGCATATATATGGAATTTAGAAAGATGGTAATGATAATCCTGTATGTGAGACAGCAAAAGACACAGATGTATAGAACAGTCTTTTGGACTCTATCAGAGAGGGAGAGGGTGGAATGATTTGGGAGAATGGCATTGAAAGATGTATAATATCATATAAGAAATGAATCGCCAGTCCAGGTTCGATGCAGGATACAGGATGCTTGGGGCTGGTGCAGTGGGATGACCCAGAGGGATGGTACAGGGAGGGAGGAGAGGGGAGGTGTTCAGGATGGGGAACATTTGTATACCCATGGTAGATTCATGTTGATGTATGGCAAAACCAATACAATATTTTAAAGTAATTAGCCTCCAATTAAAATAAATAAATTTAAATTAAAAAAAGAAAAACATAGTTTAGCATAAAAAAAGAAATAAACAATTTCTTTTTAATATTCTCATCGTGATAATGCTATAGTCCAGGTAGTTTAAAAAGCAAGCTTTTTTATTCAGATAATTTCAATTTACACCATTTCTTCTAGACCATATAAAAAAAGAAAGATTGACAACAAAGAGTAAAGAATATGAAAAGTTTAAAAATAAATTGCAGGCCAAAATGACTCATAAGCAGAAAGAAAATATATTATTTGTACCTCAATCCACTTATGAAATAAAAATATGTGATCTAGACTAGATTTTCCCCAAGAATGCAAAATCCATTTACTACTAGAAAATGAATTAAATAATTCATCTCATTATTCCTATAGTAGATGTAGAGGGAAATTTTAACATTCAATATTACTTTAAGATAAAAATCCTTAGGCCACTAAAAATAGAAGGAAACATTGTTAGAATGGTAAATGACTCTTATTAAATATATATGTATAATATGTACTGTCATGTTAATGGTACATGTTGAAAGCTCCCAGTTCAAATAGGATTAAGAAACAAATAAATTATTCTAGTATCACAGTTTCTATTAAAAATTGTATTAACCCAAGTTAATGCAGACAGATAAAACAAAGTACAGAGAGATGAACTGGAAAGGAAGATACAAGCCTGTCATTATATCTAATACATAATTGAACAAACTGAAAATAGAATTTAGTCAGGTTATTGTTTAAACATCAGTATTCAAGAGGAAACTGCATGGTCTACAGCAGTAAAAATCAATTGTTGTTGTTCAGTTGCTCAGTCATGTCTGACTCTTTGTAACCCCCATGGACTGCAGTACGCCAGGCTTCCCTGTCATTTACCATCTCTTGGAGCTTGCTCAAATTCATGTCCATTGAGTTGGTGATGCCATCCAACTATCTCATCCTCTGCCATCCCCTTCTCCTGCCTTCAATCTTTCCCATCATCAGGGTCTTTTTCAATGATTTGGCTCTTCACAACAAGTGGCCAAAGTATTGGAGCTTCAGCTTCAGCATCAGTCCTTCCGATGAATATTCAGGGTTGATTTTCTTTAGGATTGTCTGGCTTGATTTCCTTGCAGTCCAAGGGATTCTCAAGAGTCTTCTCCAAGACTTCTCTTCAATTCTTCTTTCAAGAATTGAAAGCATCAATTCTTCTGCATTCAGACTTCTTTGTGATCCAACCCTCACATCCACACATGACTACTGGAAAAACCATAGTTTTGGCTAGACGGACCTTTGTCGGCAAAGTACTGTCTCTGCTTTTTTATACGCTGTCTTGGTTTGCCATAACTTTTCTTCCAAGGAGCAAGTGTCTTTTAATTTCATGGATGTAGTCACCATCTGCAGTGATTTTGGAGCCCAAGAAAAGAAAGTCTCTCACTGTTTTCATTGTTTCCCCATCTATTTGCCATGAAGTGATGGGACCGATGCCATGATCTTCGTTTTCTGAATGTTGAGTTTTATGCCAGCTTTTTTACTCTCCTCTTTCACTTTCAACAAGAGGCTCTTTAGTTCTTCAGTTTCTGCCATAAGGGTGGTGTCATCTGCATATCTAAGGTTATTGATATTTCTCCCAGCAAACTTGATTCCAGCTTGTGCTTCATCCACTCTGGCACTTCACATGATGTATTCTGAATATAAATTAAATAAGCAGGGTGACAATATACAGCCTTGATGTACTCCTTTCCTAATTTGGAACCAGTACATTGTTCCATGTCCAGTTCTAACTGATGCTTCTTGAGCTGCATACAGATTTCTCAGGAGGCACATAAGGTGGTCTGGTATTCCTATCTCTTTAAGAGTTTTCCACAGTTTGTTGTGATCCACACAGTCAAAGGCTTTGGTATCATCAATAAAGCAGAAGTAGGGGTCGTTCAGAGTCGGAAACGACTGAAGCAACTTAGCAGCAGCAGAAGCAGATGTTTTTCTCAGGAGACAGGTAAGGTAGTCTGGTATTCCCATCAACTGGAGAATATAATTATATTAAAAGATACACATGCATGCATGCTCAGTTGTGTCCTACTCTTTGGGAACTTGCCAGGCTCCTCTGTCCAAGGGATTTTCCAGTTAAGAATACTGGAGCGAGTTGCCACGTCCTCCTCCAGGGGATCTTCCTGACCCAAGAATCAAACTCATGTCTCCTGCATCTCCTACACTGGTAGGTAGATTCTTTACTATCAAGCCACCTGGGAGAAATCCATATAAAAATATAGTCATTGCAATTATATAAAAAATATAAAATACCTTAAGTGGAAATTGTCACAGATTTTATTTTCTTAAGCTCCAGTATCATTGCAGATGGTGAATACAGCCATGAAATTAAAAGAAACTTGCCCCTTGGAAGAAAAATCTAGACAATATATTAAAAAGTAGAGACATCACATTGCTGACAAAGGTCCATATAGTCAAAGCTGTGGTTTTTCCATTAGTCATGTATGGATATGAGAGTTGGGCAATAAAGAAAGTTGAGTGCCAAAGAATTGATGCTATCAAATTGTTGTGCTAGAGTAGGCTCTTGAAATCAACCCTGAATATTCATTGGCAGGACTCGTACTGAAGTTCTAATATCTGTCTATTTGATGGGAAAAGCTGACTCACTGGAAAAGACTCTGATGCTGCAAAAAATTGAAGGCAAGAGGAAAAGCAGGCCACAGAGGATAAGATGGTTGGATGGCATCACGGACTCAATGGACGTGAATTTGAGCAAACTCTGGGAGATAGTGAAAAGACAGGGGAGCCTGGCATGCTGCAGTTCATGGGGTCACAAAGAGTCGGACACAACTAAGCTACTGAACAACAATATTAACTAAACTACCAAGAAATAAGCAAGTTCATTGGGAAGAAAAATACATATGATTTTATTGAAAGATATTAGAAAAACACCT
This sequence comes from Redunca redunca, assembly GCA_006410935.1. Taxonomy (NCBI): domain Eukaryota; kingdom Metazoa; phylum Chordata; class Mammalia; order Artiodactyla; family Bovidae; genus Redunca; species Redunca redunca. The sequence goes on from SJYQ01096388.1 coordinate 303,420, forward strand.
GAATAAAGGAAACAACACGACCTTAAATATAAAATTTTGGTATTGTATATGTCAATACTCTGTTAACTTAAGATACTCAAAAACCAATAGCAACAACAACAACTCAACAGTATTTTCTGTGGAATGTGGTAAAGTGATTCTATATAACAGTGAATGATTGAAAACACCCAGGGAACCATTTAAGATGAAAGTAAGGTTTTATTAAATACTGCAGTTACTAAGACAGAAAAATGTTGATGAAGAGAGAGGCAAGTAAACAAATAGAATAAAATAACAAGCCCAGAAACCATCTTTTTCATAAATGCAAATTTGTTTTATATTAGAGTGGACATTGCAAATCCATGGGCAAAAAAAAGAGACTATTAAATAAATAATATTGGGAAACTTGGTCATCTATTTTAATAATAAAATGAAATTAGATTTCTG